>VWPW01003285.1:25978-113895 GCA_013389825.1 Crypturellus undulatus | reverse complement strand
AATATATCAAGATGGGAAAAAGGAGAAAAAAAAAAAAAAAAAAAAAAAAAAAAAAAACGAAACATGGATAACTACTCACAAGGCAATACCTGCTGGTGGGATACTGAAACTGAACATCCTCTCACACAGAGTAGATTAGAGAGTTGCTAACTGGCTGCCGCGGAGACAGCACAGGCCTCAAAGCTAGGTGTTTTCTCCCTTCCAGCCCCTCTGTGCACTGTCCTCCCTAAACCCGGTGCATCCTTGCATGGAGGGTCAGTACCACCCAGGAGGCAGGCCGCGCTGGGGAAGAGGCGGACAAACTCTGCCTTTAGTTGCACAACTCTCTCCAGGGGGTGCATGCACACATACGGGGCGAGTGGGGGTCCCAGCCCTCAATCTGAGGGTCCTGCCTTGCTCATCATCTTCCTTCTTCCCAGGTGTTTGACCTCCAAAGCTAGTTTAGAGGAGGTCTGTGGTTAGGTTGGCTGCAAGCCTGGTCAAGCAGCTGGCCTCAACTGGTTTTTAGAGGAGGTCAGCTGTGAACCTGACTAAGCAGCTGCCTCCGTGCTCCTTATTACTCAGGCCAGGCAGACAAACACCTTCTGTATCAAGGTCTGTGTTCTGATTCCCCCAGGAGATTTTTATGACCTTACAGATCATAAAAATACCCATCTTCTATATGCCTATGTAGCTGAATACCAGTATCCCTTTCTGTCACTAATACCAGCAGACCAGCAGCGTGACTTAAACTAGATCATATCTTATAGCAATAGCTTTATCTATATCTGACATATTCAGAACTTGTTCTTCTTTGCTAATATCAAATGACTCCATGCTCCATATGGATCCAAATTGTATCTCCATCTCTGACTTAGAGGATATGTCTCTACTTCAAGTCCACTCCTGCTTCAGGAACCATCCCAAATTCACACATGTTAGTCTACACCATCGCTTTTGTGATGCCCTAGCACTGCAGTCTCCTTTTAGCTGATACGGCACTGCATCTAAGTCTGTCCACGCATAAAGATGCATCCACACCACTGCCTGGAGTGGAGTCCACTACAGCTATTCATTTTTCAAGGCTCCACCCTGGGCCTAAAGTGTCTAGTTTTCTATCTATTCCCTGAACATATTTGAGGTGATATAAGATGGAGTCAGGGTCGCACAAGAGTGGCAAGTCGAATTCTGATTTATATAAGACTATATGTGTCCATTATTTACATGAGCATGTAAATCTGAAATAAGCATCTGATATAAGCAATGGTTTTCCAAGTCATCCACTTTTCTGTGAATGCACAGGGATTTACTTCCCTGTCTAACTTTGGGATAAAGCAAATTCTGTGACTCCATCTTTAGGCTCCATTCCCATCCTTGCTGTAAAAGGACTTTATGGTGCTGTTGAGCTTGTTGAAAGTAGTTCCTTATGTGTGATGCACTCCAGTATACACTCCCATTTCTTACAAAAAGTAAATGTAATCCTTTGGTCACAGATATTTAGGGGCCCATTTCTATTTCTACTTTAGTTTCAACTCTATCTGTACTTCTCAGAGACAGAATTCTGCCTCCAGTTCTGACTTAAAATTAGTGTTTTCACTCATCCCCAGAGCTCCATCCTTGCGTGGGATTTAGCTCCCATGTCTGTGGCAGGAAGGTTTCAAACCATTTTTGGACATAAACAGAGCTGCATCTCTGTTTATTGATAGCAGATACATACTCAGTCTTTCTACATATAAACCTATAGAAAGCTGTGTGAGCAGATTATTATAACGCAGAGTAGGAAATAAAGACCAATAAAGACCATCTGAGGGAGATGAAAAAGACAGAACTGGTTATGTTCAAATTGGAGGAAGAGAGTGTAAATCTGGGGGATGGTGGGAGGTTATTGTATTTCAGAGATGAAATTGACTTTTCTGTGTCAGACAGGAGAGAAATCTTGAGTTTATCAATAACTGGGACATAATTCTGTGCAAGCAAAGATGTAGATAAAACTGTTAGTAAGCCTGCACTAGACAAAGAAGCCAGGACAAATAAAAGACAGGACTAGGTGCGTGCTCCATTAATCACAGAGAGGAACAAAACTTTGTGCACATCAAATTTGCATCTGGATCAAAGCACAGTTCTGTGCTTTTTCAGAGGCTCCATGGCACATTGGCTAAGTTGCAGAGCAGGGTGGACCACTTCATAGGGAGCTGCTTTGGGCCTGCAGGACTTGCCTTCTATTGCCCGCAGAGTACAGACCATTTATGACCAAAGCTCAGATATTCCATGTTTTGCAACTTTTGGCCATATCCTTCCCCCCTGTCTCACTGAGCATGTCTTATAAGACCTTGGCTACATTTTATTTATAACTTTATGTTAGGTGGTAGGAGAGAAGAACAAATTCTTCCCTTAGCCTTCTTTTCCTAAGGCTAAAGAAATCAGGTTTTCATCGTCTCTTCTTACATTATTTATTTCCTAATCATGTTGATAGCCCTCAATTCAACTTCCTCCAGTATATGAATAAATTTCTGGTACTGGGGTGTACATACTGGACACAATATTCCAGATGCAGTCTCACAGGCTGCCAAAAACAGGAGACCAATTACTTCTATTTACCTGCATACTACACTCTTGTTCTTGTAGCCTGGTATGCTACCTATGCATAAAGACACATTACTCACCCATGTTGAATTAGTTGTCTGCTGAGCTTCCCATGTCCTGTTCTGCAAAGTTACTTCCTAACCAGTCACTCCTCAGTCTGTGGCAACCCCTTGCAGATGATCTTTTCATCTACTTTTGTTGAATTTACAAGGTTTCAGTTATATCATTCTTCCTCCTTGTTGAGTTGTAGTCGTGACCTCCAACTCTTTAATCATTCTCCCATATTTGATATAATCCACAAAACTGCTGAAAGTGCATTCTGTTCCATCATCAAGGTCCTTAGAAAGATATTACATTATATAAGTCCTAATATTTATCCCTAAACGAAAAATATTCAGTCACTAATTGCCATCTGGACTTTGTACCACTAATTATCACCCTGTGAAGCATACAGTCATGCCTGTCATACATGTCTAATTGTTTACTTATCTAGTCTGTGACTCACCATTTTGTCTATGGGAGACCATGCTAAAAGGTTTAGAAAACATAGAAGTAAATAACATTCTCTACTCTTCTCAAAGTATTAATGAGCAAGTCCAGTATAGGCTACCAACATGGTCAGGAGCATGTGGCATATAAGAAGAGGCTGAAAGAATTTTTTTTTATTAGTCTTAGGGACAAAAAGCTAAGGAGAAAGCTTAATGCTGTCTTCCACTCCCTAGTGGGAAGATAGAGTAAGGAGAGACAGATCCTTCGAAGGAGGGCTCAGTCATGGGAGAAGAGTCAACCCATGTTGCAAAATTGGAAATCTTCATATATCTTATTGGAATATATACATATTTACCTGATACATTAATGAGTATATCTAGGAACAAAAAGTCTTCACTATGAACATTGTCTAACATTAACACAGGTTTCACAGGAACCTCTCTACCTTTACTGTTATTCAAGAGAAGAGTCTGGGCAGCCTGATCCAGTTAGACCAGTTAGGCAGGGAGATTGGACCACACTTCCAACCCAATGACTTCATGAGTCCCTTTAACAGATGAAAATTCACATAACTGAGATATGAAAATCACAATCAAGTTTGTTTTCAGAACCTTGCACAAAAGTGTAAGAGTCTTTCATGATCCTGGAAAGACTTACCGACATGCTTTACCTTTACAAGATTTGAATAGCACCATTGACTTTATTAGGACAATTCACAGTACACTATGACTATAAAGTATGGCTATCAATTTTTAGAATTTTCCCATTACTTGTAAGTGCTTCTTTTTGAAACATATGTATAATCCCCTTGCACTGCTCTCAGTTTTAAATTTAAGTAGCAAATCACAAGTAATACAAGATAAATCATAAAGCAGTATGTTTCATTTGATTTATGGATGGGCATATTTGGATTGTTTCATTCTGGTTTTTGAAGAAATAACAGATTCTTTTATCATTCGGTGTATAGGAGAGAATAGTTAAATAAACAACTCTGAATTCTACTTCACTGTTTTGCCTTCTGACATGTTTCATAAAAGAGTGCTTTAATTATATAGAGAAAATGCTTTGAGCTTCACTTTTAGAAAAGCTGTTGTCAGATAGAAGGTCGGTGTAGGTTAGAAACCTTCCTGACACCCCATGACACTAAAAATAGCACATTAGTTAGGTTTCAGCACACTGAAATTCTGTAACTTGCTGTCCCTTCTTTTAAAGACTAGAGTAAAATATTGCTTTTTTTTTAAAAAATGAATTTTACCTCATGCCTCTTTATTTATTTATTTATCTATCTATTTATTTATTCAATGCAGGAAATCTGATCCAATAGCAAATTCACAGATTTCAAATAAGTTTAGAAGACAATATCATATTTTTCAGAACTGGAACTGAAAAGCCTAATCAAAGTGGTTTTTTTTCTAACTAATTCCCTGGCTGATCTCTTAAAACAGCTATGGAGATTTCCGTCATAATGAAATTAAAGTAACTAATAACTGAATTGTTTCTGTGTTAGGAATGGGTCTCCACGATGTTTTTTGAAATGACGTCACTATATATTGCTCAGTTATAGAGACTGTTTAAATGTAGGTAGAACTGTAAAACAGATTTTGCTAGGATTCAGAGAAAATTCTTTTGGAGGGATTTGATATTTTCTATGTCTTTAATCAACTCTAGCTTCCTGAAAACAACTTTTCATAATTCTTGTTAATATGCAACACAACCATTATCCTCTTCCATAGTAATTTTGAATTCAAATCTAGCATTTTTTCAATAAAGACATGCAAATATGTTATTCTTTTTTCTTTTTCTTTCTTTTTCTTTTTTTTTAAGATGTCAAGACATTTTCATGGAACAGTTGTCTCCTGCATCTGTGCAGCATTTTATTGCTAGCTGAAACTTTTAGAATTGTATTTAACCCATCTGAGTGTATTTAACCATTATCTAATTATCCCTCTTTCTTCAGGATCTGAATGTTCTCTTTCCCATGTTCCTGCATGACTTATTTGTATGTTTATGTAATGCAAAGATGGGGATACATATGCTAGTTTTAATCCTTCTTACCTCTGCTGAGGCAAACAGCCGCCTCTGCACTGTGTTCAGGCGACATCTTTAGAAACAGACACACTGAGTGCTTTTCTAGTTGCTTTAGTACCACACAAATAGCTGAACCTTTTTCTTCAGCTCTGTATATGTATATTATATGTATATATGGCCGACTGCATATAGCAGTTATGGTAAAGGAGTGAAGGTTTTAGAAGCTTTTAAAGCACGATAGTGATGACAACAGCATGTTTATAGAGACCAGTAATTTTAAGATGTTGAACACATACTGAGCAGTGCTGAGCATCCTTCCTTCTAAATAATGGGACCTGAAAATGTACAGGGAGGCATTGCAAATTCACAGGACAAGGCCAGTGCGGTGAGATGTAGTCTCCAGCTGTTAACACCTCCACAAAACACGGGAACACTAGCCTTATTCTAAATACAAAAAGGACACAGCAACTTCACATTCCTTTCACATTCGAGATCTAGTTCTTGTCATCAGACTGAACCATGCTTCCTAAAAGAAAATATTATACTGTCCTGGAGCTATAGCTCCAGAAAGTGGACCTTTTTTCTATAATAAAAATATACATTAATAGTTCTGCTGACTGCAGTTAAAATACAATCTATCACTGGGCTTGGGTATGTAAAACCATAAGCCTGTCAGTATTCCCAAATGCCTGCGGTTCTGCATATGCCTAAGAGCCTAGCTAATCCATGGTTCTAAGTATGTTGCTGGATCATGGCCCAAATAATTTAATTAACTATTCTAAAAATACTCATCATTGAAAAATTAAGACCTAAAATCATAGTACTAATGTTTTCCGTATCAGCTAAAAAAATTACAGCTTTACCCACCACTGTCACTTCCAGTCATCTCCTGATCTCATTCTACCTGTTCCAGCCACTCTCAAAGCTACTGCTCGCCCCTTCAGCCTCCTCTCGAGCCCTTTGAAACTACTACTGGCTTTCCCAGATCTCTAAATGACCCTTCTCATCCTTCTTCCCCCTCAGAGCTCCTCAAACCATTCATCCTTTCAGCCCTGATGTCTCATACCTGTCCAACTGAATTCTCAGCTCTTCTTTCCCCTCTTCCTCTCTTCCTTCCTTCCTCTCAGAGCATCTGCTCTTTCACCTCTCAAAAATTGATTTTAGACTGCATTTCTAAAGAGCACTGTGCTTGCTCTGTGTCAGCATTCTGCGCAAAAGTGCCGTGGGTGACTTTTGCAATATTACTCAAACCAAGGTTTTCTGGCTGATAAGGAAAGGTAGACAGAACCAAAGACATGCTCATGCTGAAAAGAAAAGACAAAACAAGAGAGTAGAGATAGAAAAGAAGAATAGATTTTTTTTCAAACAGAATATATGTATATCAAACAATAATACAGAACTTTTTGAATTATCAAGCTATGTTCCATTGTGGGAAACTGATGGATATGTAAACCACTAAGGCTTTACCTAGGATTCCGCGGTACAATTGCAAACCCATGCTGCACACATATTTTTTTCCTCTTTTTTTTTCTCACAATTCTGAGTGCAAAGGCCTGATCAGCAACATTCATCCAATCCTATCCTATAAAAAGAAGCCTTTTTTATACTGAGCAGTTGTCTGCTGTTTGGAAAATGATCTTGAATTCTGGGATTGCACCAGATCTGGTGACACTAAGATATTCCTTATGGTTGAAGATTTACTAGCTTCTTTCTTTAACATAGATGATTATAGATTAAGAAGATTAAAATTCAGACTCTATTTTTTTTTCTCTCTCTCTGGTTGTTTACACCATTTGGCTGGCAGATCATTTAAAAGAAAATACAAGGTTTAGAGAGTGTGGCTTTGGATAAGATTGCCCTTCTGTCTTCCTTCAGCTATTTGGTTTTTTTATTTATTCTGTTTTATTTTTGTCCTAACATACTATAATGTTCTATCACCTGAATTAAGAGGCCATGATTTAAGTTAGTGGTTTTGATTATCTGTGTGTTTCCAGTCTTAATCCTTCCTTTCTATTCTTGCTTTTTTTTAAGCCATTCCTGGCTCCCTTCAATCAGTGGAAAAAAAAAAAAAAGCTGAACTGTTGGCTTACTCCTGCAAAATAAATAACTGTATATTTAAGCAGGAAAACGTCTAGGGAAAGAATAGAAAACTAACAAAACTATGAAGGAGACAGGAAAAGAATTCTATAAGCATATTATATTATATTATAAGCATATAATTCTATAATTCAAAACGAATTCTATAAGCAATTTTAAAGCAAAAATAAAAATATGTGAAAACAGGAAGAGAAAAACTTTGGTTAACTAAAGTGATAGCAGTGAATAGCCTGCCCAGTGAAAATAAGTTGTTTTCAATGCTTGTGACAATTTCAATCATGTGAGTGCATGGAAGATGTTATCAATCCTCATTAGAAGAAATAATCAGTCTGGGGAAACTGAAAAATTGTTACTTCTTATACTGATGTCATTCCACCCCTGCTTTACGAGAAGATGCATTCTGCTTGGTCTTGTAGAATAGCTTTTCTTGCCTTCGTAAGTGTTCCTCTGCTACACTGCTCCTTTACCTTTAGACCTAGGTTCAGTCCCACCCATTTCTCACACCACTTCATAAAACATTTTTCAATTACCTAATCACAGACCCAGTTCCATGCGGTTTAAGTTACTCCTCTGCATTCTTGGGTGTCCTGACTTTTGCTTTTAGAGCTTTGTTTTTGTTTGCTTGTTTTGTTTAAATCTGAGTCTTTGTCTTCAGCATCTTATTTTCAATGAGTACAGAATAATTTAATCTCTTATTAGAAACCAGTCAGTAGAGACCCTTAACATATTTTTGTACGGTCTACTCAAGATCTCTTTGTTAAGATTTTTGTTCCTTTTTCTTTTATTCACTGAAGTGCCCAATGCACATGCCGATATTCCGCTGATATTCCATGAGAGCTCTCTCATATTAATGTCAATAGTCTACTTGGTCAGTTCTTTTCTTACTGAAATTTAAAAAAGAGATTAAACCCTTCAGACATAATAGATACAGTGAAACAGTGAATTTAACTGAATCAAAAATATATCACAAAAAATGTATATATATATGTACACACATACACACAAACATATATATATGTGGATTCCTTACAATAGGTCACTTGGGTCAAATATTGGCTTGTATGTTAGATTCCATGAGGGAAGACAGGATCAGACACTGGGCTGGGATTCACATGGCCAGATATAAGGTTAACGTGTGAACATCTGAGTCTAAGTGAGTCATAATGGTTCATAGCTTATTTGGGAATAAATTTTTATAGCTTAGTTATGAAAAAAAGTGTCTAAGGAGGTTTCCATCTTGTTGCAAAGTAGTTGCCTCTGGAAGTGCTTGTTTCTTTCTATTGATTAACTCGCTGTAGGTGTCTAAAGTTGGATGCAGTGAATCATCCACCGGTTCATTAGAAAATATGTGTAAACTGTGGACTGCCCATTAACTCAGCTGTAATTTAGTCAGAGGGGCTTGACTGACTCAAAAAGAGAATGAATTATCTGTTTCTGAAAGTGAAATGTTATGTTATTTTTTGTTATATTATTTTATCTGCCCTTACTTCAAACTCCCACAAAGCTGCAGCTGTCACTTTGGTTTTGGAACAGCAATCTGTCCGTTCATAATGTTACCAGTCTAGTGCTTATTCATGTTTTATATTGTACAGAGGCTTCTAATTATCCTTGATTACTATGTAATAACATTATAGTAATAATAATAATATCATATTCTAATTAGAGCAAATATGCTGTTATTTTTGTACTTTAGATAACAAAGGAGAAAGCTTTTGAATTTTTTATTTTATATTTGTTCTGTTTCCTCATTTTTTTGGATTAGTATTCTGTTACTACAGCTTTTCAATGTTATTTGCTGTACCTAGAAGCAAAGACAGACTTTTATGCTGACCTTTGTCTACTCCTTGCGGTAGGCCCTTCAGCTTGAATTATTATCCTTAAAATGGTTGCAGCTCTCAGTTTCACATGATAAGGGGTGGAGTGATATGAAAAATAGAGGGTTTTTTTTTCACAGGGCTATGTTAACAGCCATTGCATTAAATTTTACTGGGGCATGGGAACAAATGAATAAATGAGCGAGGTTAAAAAGCATTAGTTCCATTCCACAAAGCATAACTCATCAGTTTTGAAAAACTTCAACAAAATAAAATGGTGTGCAGATAGAAAACAAATTCAAGTCCTTTTAAATTAAAATATTTGTCCTGGGGTGGTTTAAGAAAAACTATATTTGCTAAGGTTAAGAAGGATATTTTTAGTATATTGTTTATCATCTAATAGTACTACAGAGTCTGTCATATGAAAGAGGCCTGTCATATGAAAGAGGCATGTAGGATTCAAATAGAAGACGCTTATCCTTGTAACAGTTTTCTTCTTTGCATATAAAGAAAAAAATCTGCAATATAGACCTCAGAATTATTCTACTAATGTTCTTTTGCTCCTGAAGTTAAAAAGCTGTTCTTTTTCCATTAAAAAAAAGAAAATCTCTTTTGTGGATTAATCCATGTTAACTAGGAATTTGACTGTAATGACACAAGTAAACCTGAAAACATTGTAAACTGGCTTTATAGCCCCAAATCATATTTACAGAATGAGGTATGAATGTGATTGTGCAGTATATAACTTTGATGATTAGAAAATCCTATAATAAATTTAAAAGGAAAGAAGAAAAACAATAGTAAAATCTTGATCTAGACAGTGGAAATTACTAAAATAGTTGAGTTATTTTATGTTGTTTTGAAAATAGATGAAAGTTGCTCCACTGTTCAATCACTTCCTCACTAATGTGGTTCTGTTAATATTTATATGTGATTTTACAACTTGAAACAGAAGTAACTTTTCATAATGTGTAATGCTAGGCTTGTATGTAACTTTCAGCAACATAACTCTACATAATAGCCCCCCCACCATAATTTGTTCAGCAAAGAGCACCAAATAATCATGTGCTTAGACAGAGCAGCTTTTGTTGCCTATGAGAGGAAATATCACATAGGATATCACCTGATTGCAAAAGGTAACAGTCCCTTTACGCTTGAGTTTTCAAAATTTGGAATGAGGCTTCAAATTTCAGGATGTGGATTAAACCGTAGCAAAACCTCCATAAACTCATCATACTAGGAACATCCACCTATGGCAAAACAAAAAGTGGTCTGTAGAATTCAAAAGGCAGGTCAATAAAAATGACGTTATGAGATGTAAATAAAATGACGTAAAAATGATGTAAAAATGACGAATGAGATGTACTCATCTTCTTTGAGTAGAATCCTTCTTTGTCTGCTTCTTTCAATAAACAGGTCATTCTTAATTGCAGTTTAATTGCTGTTTGAGTTTGTCTTGACCTTAAACTACAGAGTGGTCATGATGTCCAATCTACTGGCTACTTAAATGCAGCTTCTTATCTTTCTTTTTCGTGGTTTAAGAATGACCATTAGAGATAAAGTACAGTTTAATGACCCCATTTTAAAATTTGCAGTTTGCTTTCCCTTTCCCACATGAGTTGATAGGCTGAATTTTCAAAAGTGTCCATGTGATTTAGAACTTTAAATCCTATTAACTTTGTATTATATATGATTGTTTACATAATAGATGTTTCAGTCAAATTAGGGCTGGATTAGAACTAAAGCAATAGGAAAAGACATGATGAGTTCGTTTTAGACTAGGTATGTATTTTCACGTCTTTACTGATACTGCAATAAAATTATATATTTTCATAACAAAATAACATGCCTTATTATGTATTTGTGCTTAATTGCTGTACCAGTTTGATATTTCTGGAGTCAGGGTACTGTTTTTCCTCTGCAATCTATTTATCTGAGAAAAGCTAGGTTCCATTCTTTACTGTTTCATGTAAGAGCTATATATTTGGCCTGGAAAAAAATATATATTTTATTCAGAGAGCATCATCATCCTCTTAGATGAGTCTGTCTTAAACTAGTGAAAACAATGGGAAAGTCTGTAAGAAGAAAATCATGACTAAAAGAGTGGTCAAGCAAAAACTTAAAGGTTGAAAGAATAAAATAAATGTTTATGTATTTGCTTTTATTTACCAGTGTAAGATCTTTCCAATAGAAACACCCACCATTAACTGGTGTGATTGTTATAGGAAAAAGCTGATCAATTAGTAAACAGGAATTCCATAGAGAAGGAAAAGAAAATAAAGCAAAATAAAATAGAGTGAAATAAAAAGTAAAATAAAATAGAGTGTTATAGTGTTACTTCACCCTGAATATACAGGGGGCTTCTCAACCTTGCAAGAATTGACCTTAACCCATCGTGCTAAGTTAAGGGGAGTGGAGGGATACTCACATCATGGTGCAGCTGGAGGAGTTGTTCAGGTGTCGTTCCTGATCTCTAATCAACTCATCACTGCTAGACTGTCTTTTACACCCTTTGGAAAGAAGTACCTGACTGTGCTATGGTCATCCTCACAAGGTGGTCGTGCCAGTAACTTTAGGTGAGTTTGGCCCCTTACCAGGTGTTTTGCAAGCATATCAGTTCTTTAGAGAGGGTCTCTCTTTGCAAATGCTAGTGGGACCATTCTGCCTCCACAGGACTCCCCCCTTCCTTTTATTGTTAGCGAAAGCACCCAAAATTTCACATTGCTTTTCTGATAGACTTTTCCGCCATCCCTTATAGGCTTTTCTGTCACCCATCTGGCACGCTGGCAGAGCTCGGCAGAGCTCGTACACTTCAGCTATTTTGTTGTTAACTTTTTATTTGCCCATTAATACTGCGCTAGTTAAGTGTTAAAACCACAACAGAAATTTTCCAGTTCCATATTCTCTTGTTTCACTTCCTAATCATTGTTATGCATACCAGTGTACCAGACAATTATACAGCATTTTATTTACTGCATTTCTGATTTCTGTATCTTTTGTTTTGTATCTTTTTGTTTTGTATCTTTTTTGTTTTTGTCCAGTTTACAGCTCTCAGTAAAGAGAAGAATATGTATGAATCCAATCTGGAAATTCCTTTAACACCTGGGTTTGGTTTTTGTTTGTTTGTTTGTTTTTGTTTTGTTTTTATTGGTTTTATTCTTGTTTTCCCAAAGACACATTTATATGTTGGCAATTCACACCATTTACTAGATCTTCCATGTTATTTCCAAGAAGTCCTTTATTTTTTCCATGCAGAAGGATCCTGAGATAAATATGAGTATATCCCTGCTTTATTATACTTTAATTTCCAGTACTTCCAGCAATTGCACTGAGAAAAAGAACAAAAGAAAGAAAAGGGAAAAAAAAATACAATAATATAAACTATTATGAAGGCAAAGAGTATAGTAATATAGGGGTTTTTTTTATCTGGCAAAGATTTATAGCAAAGTTGGAAGACTGGCAGATTCTACTAAAATGAAGGTTTAGGATCAAAGGGGGATGCCCCCTTTGAAACTGATATATTATACTTGATGAGGAGGCTTCATTTTTGTATTTTTTTTCATAGTCTTATTGTCATCAGCAGTAGTTTAAATAGTCATGGTTACAGATCCACATGCTCAGAATATTAGTTTTTGGAAAACAGTGTGCTAAAGGGGAATAACTCTGGAATGTGCATGGATACATAGAGCGTTAGGTATGGCCTTGGTGTCCACCAGAAAATCGTGCAAGTTTATATAGCTAGACTAGAATGAGAAGTTACTCAGAATTTTGGTCCACGTTTTGTTTATATGTCATTTGAGGTTTATAAAATATTTCTTCTGCACTCTTTCCACTGACTTCTATTTTATACATACATTTTAAATAGTCACAAAAATCATCACTTTGAAAGTCAATAGAACACATATGCTAAATTCACTTTGGTGTTTTAGAAATTTCCTCATTTAACCCAGGTGCCCTCTATAGACTTGAGTTCGTTTTTTGAACTAGAATGGGATATTTAGCACAAATAAACCCAGTCCCTCTTTTGACTATTATTATTTGAGTATTATTATTTGAATATTATTTCATGCTCAAGTCTTTAGGAACGGCTTTCATTATCCACTATGTATAGCTGATAGGCAGCAAGTCAATAGTCTTTGGAGATTTCTAAGCATTGTTGTTGTCCTTCTAGCTATGTCATGTTATCTGCTAATACCTGTAGACCATAAAGCCTTTGATATAATATTTCACTGAAAGGACAAATCCTTCAGCACAGTAATAGGGGACTAATGCTGGCAGATATTAGTAGGTCTAATATGTCCAGCTTTCTGTGGCCTGAAGTGTAGATTTAGAGTGACCTTGTCAGCCCAGAGACGGAAGAGCTTTCTACTATATGACGGTTGAATATCTCACAGTATTATTAGTGTTTTTTCATACATGCTTTCTTCTTCTGAGTATTGATTATGGAACTGCATTACTATCTACAGTCTTCTGGCATTACAAAAATCTTAAAGAATTCTCTTTTGTTGCTAAGTTAGATGTGCATAAAGAAATGTAGAGCATTGATTCTTTTTCTAATATAATTCATAAATTTATTGACCATTATTATCTTTGTTCTCTAAATGTGGGAAGAGAACCAACAGATACAGAATTTACTAAGTTAGAGGGGGAAATGAAGTGGCTCTAGCTATAGCTCTCATAATTTTGGGTATAGCCAAGAGATCTCTAAACTCTGAGACATTTGTATTCACTTTAATGAGAACTGAATAGGCCCCAATTAAAGGAACTTAAGGATATGCTGCCAGATATTCTTTTCTCCTCACTAAGATTACTCAGTAAAGGCCTGCTGTTGCTAGGGAAGCTTTAGGGATGACGGAGTGTCCCATCTGCTTGAGTAACAAACACTAGTGTGATTCAGTGTTCAGGGAATGATGCTTTTCAGCCCATCGGCCTGTGTAGTAGAACAAGGGCTAATAGGAACACGTGGGCAGTGACACACTTATCCAATATGTGCTTATACACACACACAAAGAAAAACCCCAAACTTAAATAAATTACAATTTCAGCACATTGTTTGCATAAAACAAATTGCAGAAATGCTGTACTTCGGTAGTCTCCCATTTCATGAGACACTAAAAGGAAGCAATTCTAAATACTTGTACTTTAGTGAAGCTTAGATCTACTCAGATGACATCTTTAAGATTGGTGTTAACCTTGACTTCTCTTACTGATTTCTATCATGGATCCATAACTGCCATCTCTCCATCAACCAGTTCTGCCACACTCCTACATCAACCTCAGTGTCAGCTTCCTTGATATTTAGACACCAGGGGCTAAATTACCAGCTGCTATTTATAAAATCTTACACATCAGGAATACCAGTAGATATCTGAACAACATCAAAAAGGTGTAATGTGCATCCAGGCGACTATAGCATTTGCTTGAGATACCCAGATCCTGCATAAAAGAAATGTCACCAAGTTACTTCTCCAGATGATTGTGTCGCTGAATGAACTAGTTAAGAAATATATAACACCTTACTACACTATAGGCAAAATCTCCCCCACAGCAGGGGTGCACTCCTACTGATCACATCCTAATCACATCATAACCCAAAACAATGTTAAAAGTTATTAAATAAAGGCCATTCATATTTCAACCACCCTGATATCAGCTAGAAAGACTACACAGCTAGGCACAAGCAGTTCTGGAGGTTCCTGCAGCACATTGATAACTTTTTGGTTTGCATTCAAGCAGAGCTTCCTCCAAACTCAAGATCAGTATCTGTGAGTAAGACATCAGGCAGCGGGGCAGGGGGCAGTGGATAAGCAAGGAGCTCCTGGCAAAATTAAAACAGAGAAAGGCAATATACAGAATGTGGAAAAAAGGACAGGCTGCTTAGGAGGAGTATAGGAATGTCATCAGGGAATGGAGGGATGGGACAAGGAAGGCTAAGGCGCATTCGGAATTAAATCTGGCAAGGGATGTTAAAGACAACAAGAAGAGCTTCTTCAAATATATCAGTAGCAAAAGGAAGATTATAGAAAAATGTGGGTTGCCTGTTGAATGGAATGGGTGCCCTGGTTATGAAAGACAAAAAAAAGAGTAGAGTTACTTAATGTCTCTTTCACTTCAGTGTTTACCAAGGGCAGCCTTCTGGAACCTCAGGCCCTAGAGACAAGAGAGGAAGACTTGCCCTGGGTAAAAGGACATAGGGTTAGAGAACACTTAGGTAAATATGATACCCACAAATCCATGGACGCTGAGAGGATGCAAGAGCTGGCAGATATTATTCCTAAGCCACTCTCCATCATCTTCAAAAGGTCCTGGATAACAGGGGAAGTGTCTGAGGCCTGGAAGAAAGCCAGTGTCACGCCAGTCTTCAAAAAAAGGCAAGAAGGAGGAGCCAGGCAATTACAGGCTGGTCAGCCTCACCTCCATCCCTGGAAAAATACCACCTTCTTCTGCTTGAGCATTGCCACCAGCTCCTTACTCATCCACGCAGATCTCTTGCCCCCTCGGCCTGACTTCCTACGCACAGGGATGCACTGCTGCTGGGCGCAGAGGAAGTGACGCTTGAACACTAGCCAGCTCTCTTGGGTCCCCCTTCCTTCTAGGGCTCTAGCCCAGGGGATTCTTCCGAGGAGGTCTCTGAAGAGGCTAAAGTTGGCCCTCCTGAAGTCCATTGTTGCAAGGCTGCTTACAGCCCTGCCTCCTCCTCGTCGGATCCTGAACTGCACCAGCTCATGGTCACTGCAGCCGAGGCTATCCCCCACCTTCACATCTCCTACAAGACCCTCTCTGTTTGTTAGTACAAGGTCCAGAAGTCCACCTCTCCTCGTCGGCAATGATGAAACAGCTCATCCTAGCTGTTGTCTCTAAGTACGTGGAGGACAAGAAAGTGCTTAGGAGTAGTCAGCATGGGTTCACGAAGGGGAAATCACGCCTAACCAACCTGATAGCCTTCTGTGATAAAATGACTAGTTGGATAGATGAAGGGAGAGAAGTGGATGTCGTCTATCTCAACTTCACCAAGGCTTTTGACATCATCTCCCATCCTCATGAGGAAGCTCAGGAAGTGTGGGTTAGATGAGTGAACAGTGAAGTGGTTTGAGACAAAGTACAAAAAGGGCCTGGAGCTACTGGAGAGAGTCCAGCGCAGGGCTACGAGGATGATCAGGGGTCTGGAACATCTGCCCTATTAGGAAGGGCTGAGAGAGCTGAGCCTGTTCAGCCTGAAGAAGAGAAGGCTGATAGGGGACCTGATCAGTGTCTATAAAAAGGAGGGAGTGAAGAGATGGGGCCGAACTCTTTTCAGTGATTCAGACCACCAACAGTACCAGATGTAATGGCAACAAACAGAAACACCAAAAGTTCCACAGGAACTTAAGAAAAATTTTCTTGATGGTGAGGGTGAGAGAGCCTTAGAACTGGCTGCCCAAAGAGGTTGTGGAATCTCCTTTTCTGGAGATCTTCAAAACCCACTTGGATGCAATCATGTACCACGTGCTCTAGGTGACCCTGTGTGTGTAGGGAGGTTGGACTAGATGGTCTCCAAAGGTCCCTTCCAACCTTAATGATTCTGTCGTTTTATGATTCCATGATTTTTTTTTTCTCACCAAAACATTCACTCATCAGAACCTCATAACCCTGATTCTTAAAGGAGGATTTCAAAACTTCTTTCAGAATGCATACTCTACTGAATGCTGTAAGATACTCAAGATACTCAAATAAGCTTGTCTATGGTGTATTAGCCCATGCAGACTACCCTTTCACTGTCTCATGTTTTATCTCTGTTTCTCTCTTATATGCAATGACCTTTTTTGTATCTTTTGTCTGTGTTACTATCACCCTTCCTCTGCACAACAGAAGCCAGTCATCCTTTCCATTCACTTTCTATTCACTAAAGAAATAGTAAGTTAAACTTAGAGCAATTCTTAACAGCATTTTGCTTTGAAAGCTGCTGTTTCTGTTCCAAAGCAGAACCCATCAAAATTGTTTTCCACAGCTGTGTTGGATGACTTATTGTATATCTTTACTTACTTTATTCATACACCCCCTTACATAGAAATTGCAGTAGCTACTGGCTGTGAGCGGCATCATTTGGTCTAAAGAGGAGTATGCAAGAGTGTTACTGTTTACTTTTACCTTTTACTGTATCTTTGGATTTAGAAACAGAATGTTTGTAAATGTAAATGTAACAGAAATAAATTGAACCTTTAAACTGTTTACAGTTTAACTCACCAGGATCTTCTGTCCTGTCAGAAGGCTACTGTTGTTCCTCATTTATATACTTCCTCAAATTTAGAAAAATTTTCTTCCTTAACATAAACAGTTTTCTGCTTGGTTATTTCAGGACTGGGAATTGAATAAAGCCGCTGAGTAAAACACCTGGCCTCATTAATGATAAATGTAAGTTATATTGTTTTTAAAAAAAGGAGGAAATCATCTAACTTTTATGGTGGAGTAAATAGTTAGAACAATAGACATTGATAGATAAAACACGACCTATAATCTACTATCCAAGTAGCTTCCCACAGTCTGAAGGCAATTAATGTTAGATTTTGATTGGTTTTGGGTGTATGGTGTATATGTGGGTCTACCTTTATTTTCAGAGAGCGGAAACACAGAGATGAGGATTTGCATCCTTACAAGCATTTGTTTATAAGTATTTGATCCCATGGTGAAGTTTAGAGACAGATTTATTTTATGTAAACTGGTGATGGAAAGGAAGCTCGTAACTCCTTCCTAAAAATAGCGCAATGTTTAGCTGAAAAAAATTTGGGGAATGTGGAGTATCTCCACATTTCAGCACTGTTCTTATATTGATAGTAAGAGAAATGTTTCACTTCTTTTTGCTTACAATCATATTAGTTATGCCATTTTGGACTCTATCAGAGCTGGAGCTGGGTGGAGTTTGGATAAAGTATTGTCATATGGGGCTCATTAAACTGTTAGATTTAACAACATCTGTTATCTAGAAAGAATAAGAAAAAGTCATTTGAGGTCTGCATGAATGAATTAGAAAAATAGAGATCTGTATCCTAAATCCAGCTTTCTTTTTTTTTTTTTTTCTTTTCATATAGTTCAATACAAGCAACAGTGGCTATACATCAATAACTTAAAGTAGTACTGCAACAAGTGTTCAAAGCATGTGCAAAGCATCTGTCCTTCTGCCTTCTCTGAGCTTTCTTTTTCTCCTGATCTCTGCTCCCACATTTCCATTAACTTTACTACATGAGTCTCCTAGATGTGTTACAAATATCTTTGTGGAGGAAAATAGAAAAGAAGAAAAAAAGAAAAGGAGCAAAACCAAGAACAAGCAGGGAAAGACTAACAGTATGACTGTGAAGGCTGGAAATATGACAGAATTATGCCAGAAATACGCAACTCCATCATCAGTTTTGCTTTACAGTGGAAATAATTAACAAGGTTCCAATTTTTAGTTAATGATTTAGGTTAAACATATTACACTCAGCACATTTTTAAGACCCCAGTGTTTTACCTGCATATCATTTTGAATATCATATGTCAAGGGAAAGCTTGAAATAAATTACAGTTTATGCTTTACAGTGTGGGAATAAGTACCCAAACTGGTATGTGATTTACACAGCACATGTTGTGTTGAAAGGTACAATCAGTGTCTCAATTTATTCTTTCCATAAAAATGTTTATTTTTCAGTAGGATACTGAAAGGTTTATTTTTTTCTAATTAATTTTAAACCAATTAATCTATGAATTATATTTTCTTCTAATACTATCGATTTGTAAGAATCTTTCTCTTAGTTTTCCTTACTTTGTATTTTTTATTCTGAAAATAATTATAAAATGAAGATTTTTTCAAAACTTCTCAGAAGGCTTTCAGATATCATCATGACACAACCCTACATTTAATATGAAGATGGAGGAAAGGCGGGGACAAGGAGTGTTTCATGGATCTCAGTATAGATATGAATTATGGTAGAGCTTTTAAATTGCCTTTGAAAGAAAGTATTAACCATACTGGTAAGAAAGTATAACCATAATGGTAAATTAATATATATATATATATATATATATATATAATTTTGGCTTTGATCTCTATTTCAGCCCCATTTTTCAAACTATAATCTAACCATTTATTTCAAAATTTTAATATGATTTTTTATTATTCCTATAGCATAGAATGTTTGTGTACTAAATAACATATACATTAAATATTTAGCATATAAAATATGAGGTTTATGAAGTTTTTTGAAAAAAAAAAAAGATTTTACAGGTCAGCCCTGACTATTCCTATTCAGAATTTTTATGTAGTATTCAAAATATTTAAAGCAATTTCTCCAAGCACAGTTAGATGGATGAAATAGAGATATGATGTATATATATATGAACTGCTCTGGGGTCTCTTGACTTCTGATAGATGCTAAGATGAGTCCTCAGAGTTTATTAGAGAAAGAAGACCTTCTATTTCACAGCAACTTTAGATGTTTCACATTTTTTTGTCCTTCCTCCTAACTAGATCAATGCACAAATGTCTTTAATCTTCATCCAGTTTGCCCTTAGTAGTAAGACACGAGCTGGAGGCATCCAGCATGGATAGAGCAACACTGATGTATCTAGTGGAAGTCGTTTATAATGGTTTCTACAGTCAATAGTGTGTGCATCTGCAGTATAAATGTTTTATTTCACACCAATTATCCCTACTTACCATGCTTTGCTTCTCTTCAAGGAATGATGTCAAAGATCACAAATGAGATTCTTCTTTTGACAAAATTATACCAGAAGGTTCACTCCAGCAGGGTACTTAGTCCATTTCAATTGCTAAAGGTCCTCCTGAGTAGACTAAAACCACTCCAAAGTAGGCTTTTGTGAAATGGGCATGGTGTGAACATCAGGTCCTCAGTATGAACTGATTTTACTCTTTAAACCCATCCTTGTTGGGCCTTGTGAATTGCTAATGTCTACAGAGCTGCAATCTTCAGAGTTCACAAGAGTTCACAGCTCATAAAACCTGTGCACTGTTACCTCCCACAACTTGCTGTCAAAAAAAAAAATCTTATTTGATGTAGCATAAAATGATGGGGATATAACCGCAGGAAATTTCACTCATGCAGATTATGTGATTTTTATATTACCCTGTCTGTTCTTCCCCATTAGCTCTGGATCCTTTTGTTCTCCTGCTGACCACAGCCACTTATGTGTGTTAAAATGCTTTGCTTTTGTTATAGGACACATGATATCCCATTTCATAGCACACATAATATGTAGCTATATCTAGTGAATTTGTAGTAGTTTACAAATAAAACTCCTACTAAAATGTGATACTTGATAAGAGAAAGTAGTAAAAATTTTGAAAAATCTTACTTGGAGTATCCTTGGGGTACAAACTTCTGCTTGAATATCCTAAGATCAAATCTGAGAGAAAAAAAGAAGTAAATTGTGATATTTTTTGCAGATATTTTTACTACAAAGCCATCTTGCAAATTAATCTACACACATATAATGTCAGACCAATTAAACAGGCATAAACATACATATCTATTTCTGATGTATAAATGAATAATTTGTTTTACTTTTTAAATAACAAGCAAAATAGAACTATTTTTACGAATTTACATTGTTTTGTATCATAGTTGAAAGGTCACTGAAGCAACTTAAAAATCTTTGGAAACAACCTTCATATTTTTCATAAGATAACATTTACCCAGATAAGCTGAGACTTTACAAAAAACAAAATATTTTTATTCTAGGAATCCAAATGTTTTTTTTTTTCCTATTATGGGAATATAGGAAATACCAGAAATACCAGAAAATACCAGAAAATAGTAAGAGAGATTTTTCAGAAAAATATTTTTATTTAAATATTTTCCTTACCCTTACTGTTCATTTGAATCTTCCTTTTATAGATTCTGAGTTACAGTAATTTTATTCCTTTTTTTTTTTAATTGACAAACTATTTTTTCAATTTTAGGCCAAACAATTGTCTTATATATATTATTGTACATATGTACCAAGATGCTGTCACCAAAAGCATTTGTTTAAATTTATGACTATATATATTTTCACACATACACATATAAAATGTATAATCCCAAACAAGTTTTTTTTAAATGAAATAACATTTCATTTAATAATTTCTGAATAAGCTCCATACATTTAGAGTGATAAGCAGGTTTTAAGGACATTTGTTTTATTTTGACTTAATAGTCGAACAAGAATAAAATAAAATAAATGAATGCATTTTTAAATTGACTTTCAGTAAAGACAATATAACAGGATTAAGTTAAACAGTATGTAGAAAGAAGTAATCAACATTTATTTATTATTAAATCATGGAACATCTCCATATATTTCTTTTCTAAGATACATATGCTGAAAATGTCCATGGGGAAAAAAAAGTTATGATTATCATACAAATAAAAACTAGTTAGTGGCTATGTATTCCTTGACCATTCTTTGGTTTGTTAATCCCTAACGGATTCTAAGATTTGCAGGAGGAATAAATATTGCAGATCTGAAATTAACAGCCATCAAGAGGAAAATTGTAGAGGTTCATTCACCCTTAGAATCTAGCTTAATGATGTCTAAAAAGTTTTTTATCGACAGTAAAAAATCCAATAGTGTTCCTATAAAAAGAGGGTCCCCCGAGTAGAAAAGTTATTGGAAATGACAGCAATTAAATCAAGCTTATGAAATATTTAGACTCATTCCAAGGTGAATTTGTTGCAATGAATATTAGCTATTAGATGAAATAATGGAAGAAACATAAGAATGTGAAAAATTAATACGGAATTAATAAATTTTGCATTTTCACAGAAGGGGAGGGGCTTTAATCAGAAAATATGCTAACATTTTGCAATATCCTCACTAACTGATTGCAGAAAAATTAGAAATGAAAGAGTTACTGTGGAGAACAATATTGATGGACAAACAGGAAATTGCCTTTACAAACTCATATTTAGCAAACACAAAATCCAATCATTATTAATTTTAATGTCCCCCCAGCCCAAAATAATAATGAGCCACTTCTTTAATAACTTGCAAATGCTCTTGATCTCTTTTCTTTTTTTCTGTGTCTTACAGAAAGTGAATGATTTGTAGAATGTATTTTTTATGTAACTCCTTTAACAACTGTAGTACACACTGGCATATTTACCCAACTCAACAGGCCACTCTGGCATCAATGATAACAGAAAAAAAAAACACAAACAAACAGGAATTCAGTTGTTCTGTGTGTGTGCAGCTGATTTTGTTCTGTGCTCTTATGAACAGCTCTAAAGAGCCTATATGGAAGTGAATATTCCTGCTATAAAGGGAGTACTTCATTTATAAAACTCTGGTATGAGCATTAAGTTCTTTTAGCCCTGCCTAATTAAAATTCAATTTCATCAAAGCGAAGATTGTAACCTAAGTTATTGCTAATTGTTCTTTCTGAAAGAAATGCAAGGATGTCTTGCCTCAAATCATTTTAGGGGCTTTCTTCATGCTTTAGGATATGCCAAGACTTACATAAACGTAAGAACTAAAAATTAATATATTGTATAATTCTCTCAAAATAGAAAAACTAGGCAATGAAAATCTAGGAGTTAAGCTCCAACCTCTTTGTATCTCTCTTTGAGAAAGCTTCCAGCTGTGACTACAGCTTCAAGGGATTTGTCTTCAGTGTAAATTTAAGTTATAATGGTAGGACTCCCCTTCATCTATATCTTGTTTATAGACGGTAGCTTTGTAGCATCATTTTGTGTTGGTTTGGCAGTCAGCAAAAACAGTTTATGCTTGTTAGGATCATGCCACTCAAATTTAACTAGTTTTCTGTTTCTTAGCATCCACTTGTATGTCCACAAAGCCCCCTGTGCAGTTAGATGGAAATTAATTTGTAGAGATCTTCTGTGTCTTGTAGCCTGGGTGCACACTGTGGCCTAGGTTGGTGTCGCACATACCCACTCCCCAATTCACTATTTGAGCATAAATCAAGCTGCTCATTTCCCCCATCAATAGAAGTTATCAGTTTCACTGCTTTATTTTGAAACAGATCATCTGCCCTCTCTTCATTCATTTCAGTGTAAAAAACAATTCTAGCTGCTGGGGAAGGTGCAATAAACTGAATTTTCAGTGGCAAATGATAAGGCAAATAAAATGCAGAAACCAACCCTTTTCATTGCCTATAGGAGTAGTAGAAAAAGGAGTAGCTATTTGTGACTTACTACCTGGGTGGTAGCATCTTATATGTCACAGGACTTCTGCAGTGTTTGTGTCCATGATGTCACACATATTTGAGTGTTTCTTTAATTTGGACATATTATCTCAATTTTTAGAGCTCACAGAAAGGAACAGTAATTAAAAACATCCCAAGGTAAGACTGCTTTGAATGCAAACCCAGTAACAATGATCTGCATACACATTTTTGAACAGTCGATCACTTACAATTGTTTCAGATGGACCATTATGAATGTTTATTGGCAAGCTTTAAACTGAAAATGATAGGTTGATATTTGTAAAGAAGAGCCTGGCAATGACTGTCTGAGGATGCTCATGAACACTTCTCTACTGAGAATAATAAACTTACTTATTCAGCTATTATCATTAATGATAGACTACAATATGTACTCATGGATTCCCTGAATGGAGGCCATGATGAGCATGCTGAGTTCTGTACTTTTGATATAAATGTTTTTATTTTAAACTACAATGTATATTTAATCTATGCATGTATATAACACAGAGTCATGGAATCATCGAATGGTTGATGTTGGAAGGGAGCTCCAGAGATCTTCTAATCTGACCTCCCTGCTACACCAGGGACATCTGGAGCACATTGACCAGGACGCTGTCCAGGCAGCCTTTGAATATGGCCACAGAGGAAACTCTACAACCTCTCAGGATGACATGTTCTAGTGCTCTGTCACCCTCACAGCAAAGCAGCTTTTTCTCATGTTCAGACAGAACTTCCTGTGTTTCAGTTTATGCCTGTTGCCTCTCATGGTATCCCTGTGCACTACTGAAAAGAGGCTGGTCCCATTTTTGTGTATCCTCCCTTCAGATAGTTACACACATTATGTATATATATGATAAGATTCCCCCCTCAGTCTTCCCTTCTCCTTGCTGAAGAGCCCCAGCTCTGTCATCTTTTTTTTCCTTTCACTGGACTTGCTCCACTAGCTTTAGGACCCAGAACCAGACCCAGGTCTCCAGATGCAGCCTCACCAGGGCTGAGTAGAGGAGAAGGATCACATCCTTTGACCTGCTAGCAACACTCTTCCCAATTCACGCCAGGATATCATTGGCTCTTTGGTCACAAGGGCACATTGCTGGCTCATGTCCTTCTTGTCCAACAGGACTCCTAGGTCCTTCTTTGCAGAGCTGCTTTCCAGCAGGTCAGCCCCGATCTGTCCTGGTGCCTGGGGTGATTCCACCCAAGGTGCAGGGAGGTGAACTTACTTTTGGTGAACTTCGTCCTGTTTCCTCCTGCACAACTCTCCAAACTGTCCAGGTCCCTCTGAATGTCAGGCGTATCTGCCACCCCTCCCAGTTTTGTATCGTCAGCAAACTTGCTACAGATTTCCAACTAGACTCAGCAGCAGTGCTTACAGCCATTCAGCAAGTTCAGTTGGTAATATTAAAAAGATAAGGTTAACCTGTAACCTTAAAGAAGTGTTTTTATTAAATGAATGTTATGTTTGTTCAATGGCATGTTATACATTTATCAAAATTTTATTAAAATATTATCAGATAAAATACCTATAAAATAAGATAAAATATTCCTGTATAAGCACAGGAATATTGGGTGGGGAAAGGGGAAAGCTTCCACATGATAAGTATTTCATAAAAAATATAAATAAATAAATAAATTTTCCATAATATGCCTAAAGATCTAAATAAATAAAAGTTTTATTTCAAAATGGAAATGTATTCCCTAGCTAGATTTATATCTCCCTCCACATTACTAGGTTAATAGAAAATTAATTCTTTTACATTCACAGTAAATCTCATACATTTCATCTGAGTTCAAAATATATATTTGTATTTATTTGAATTTAACATAAAGTAATATATTTTAAATTATTGTAATATTCTCCCTTTTTTTTCTTTCAACTCACTATTTATAAAGATAACAAGCCTTTGGCAGTACTTACACAAACCTGTGCCTCGTCAGCTCAATAACAGAATCCTCAGGTCAGATGCCAGATTTGTATTTCAGGGGACCTAAAGGTTATTTTATTTCTTACTGATTTTACTTTCTGTCTTTATTGTGACAGGTGATTCTTTTGTTTTGTCTCCTTCATTATCAGTGACAGTTTTCTGGGGTTTTTTTGTTTGTTTTCCTTTTCTCTGACAAACCTCTCTCTTTCAAAATTTATTTTAATAAACTTATTTATAGTTGTTTCCCTTAATGTCACAAAATGAACAACAACAAAAACAGATCAGTCTTCAGAGTTGTACCCATTTCCCTCTACTGTGATATTTTCTTTACCTCGTTTCCCCATGACACTGTGTGATACATCACATGATAGTATATCTATATCTTACGATAAGAGGAGAGAGAAAGATTATATGATCTGTAAAAAGTCGCAGAAATAGTGCCTTGGATAACTGGGAATCAAATCCAGAGTGCTTGAGCAATACTCTGGTGTTTTAGTCACAGAGGCAATGCTTTTCTTTATGCAGCAGGCAAGGTACATTTTAACTGACAAATCTGCATATTATAAGTCCACATTTGCACCAATGCTGAGAAAAAAAGACCAACCCAGAATAAACCTGTGGGCAGGGAATCCATGTCCCTTTGTATCCTTCTGTTTTCACATCCTGCAACAGATGAATTGCAGCTTTCCTGTCCTAACTGGGTCTTGTGATTTGGTTTTGGAAAAAAGGGAAGGGGAAGGGAAAGGGGAAGGGGAAGAGGGAAGGGAAAGGGAAGGGGAAGGGGAAGGGAAAAATTACCAAAAGGTAAAACTCCTAATTATTGCCATGAAATATTTTCATTTCAAATAGACATTTGTTAGTTCTGAAATAAAATGGATTTACCTTAGTGTTTTCTTTTTAGGCAAAACATAGAGCTTGCCTAGAGTAACCAGATGGTTTTGTTCATGTTGATTTGCAAGACCACAAGGAGAAGGAGAATATTTTAATCTTTGTGTTTGTATTATTTTCCTTCACAAAATAATACCCTACATATTGTTTAATTTTTAGTACTAGAGACTGTTGTATGTTGTTTCTGCTGCAGAGATTACCCATCCCAATGGCTTCATTAATGTTTTCTTCTATGGGCTCCTTATGCTGTTTTCTATGAGAGCCTTCCTTCCTCCAGCTCAACTTCAGTTGAAAAGGTATTTCTGTTAGGTAAAAGACTTGAAATATTTTTGCTTGTCATATCTGAACTACAATTTACTACACACAGCAGAGCTATTGTCAACATCAAAGTCTCAGTAATAGAACTGGTTGCAGATAAGAGAATATTAAATAAATAAAGACATCATTGTGAAATTTCATATCTTCCAGAGAAAACATCAATCTAACTAAATTTTGCAATCTGACAAATTGGTATAACAGTATGGTTATTGTTCTTTCTTTAACTGCATTTTGGTGTTCATCATTATAAGTATAGCCTTGCCCATAGATACAGAAGAAATCACAAATAATGTCTGCCATTTATATTTAGGCCACTGAACTCACCCCTAGGTGTTGAAACTACAGTCACTTTAAAATCATAAAGCAAAGTGAAAGAAATAATTACAAAATGGGTCAAATTCTAACTAGAAGCTTGGTACTGGTTGTGCAATTGCCTGTGTTGTTTTAAACATAGTTTAAGTTGTTTGCCCTGTGTTATTTTAAGCACTGTGGCAGTGGCATTTTATACACTTTTTTTCAATGGTAATTCATTTATTTGGAGTCTTTCTATGTGTAAGACTTTCACTTCTATCATGTGTATATAATACCTAAAACAGAAATTCTCCCAACCCTACATAACTCATAGTTGATGGAAGAGGAGAAATAAAACAAGAGGAATTGGTGTTCATAGATACAAGTCATAGCCACAGCAAACTGACTTTCAAACTTATGAAACAAGCACGAGGGAAGGATCTCCTCAGTCTTCTAAGGAGAATATGACTTCAAAAATAAAAGGTTGTTTGAAAAGTAATTGGTTCTGGTTAGTGATGGTGATAAAAATTGATGCATAAATAAATCATGTGGATATGCAGTGACTATGCATTCTGTTTTTTATCCACATGCAGACCAGATTCCCTTTTCCTTTCTGTAATACCATCTAGCTCAAATAAGGAAGAAGCTATTAAAGTGCTAAACTGCAATGTCTCGGTATGGTGTGTAGCAATTAATAAGTTATACTTGAGAAAAAAAGTGTTGTAAGAGAAAAGGCCCAGTGCCCTAGATATTGAAGATCAACTCTAGGCACAACTGAATATTTTATAGTAAAGAGAATAAGCATTGCTATGACAATAGTCAGTTCTATTTTAAACTCTAAGATCTTTGCAGTCTATGAATATTCATAATACCATTTTTGCTGCTACTCAGGGGAAATCTTTCCTAGGCTCAAAATACAGATTAAAATTGACAGTAAGAGTAGGAAAAAAAAAAAAAAAAAAAAAAAAGAGAGAGAGAGAAAGACAAAATGGTTAAGACGGTTTGTTGAGGCAGCATGAGAGAGAATGAGAGATCGGGCCTATCTGGGGAAGGATGTAAACAAGCTGGAAGTATTCAATAATTAGAAAAATATCTGCATAAGCATGGAGAAAGAATTTAAGACACAATGTTAATATAAGTTCTCCGACCAGAGTGAACCAGTGTTATGTCACTAAAAGTAAATGAGAACAAGAGATTCTTGTTAGAAATGGTGTTTCTGCTGTCTAAATATAAATTTATAAAAGTGTATGTGTGTGTGTGTGTATATATACACCTATACATATATATATTCCTATACATATATATACACATATATAGTATATACATATTTTATATATTTGTAAATATATAAAAAACTAAATAACCTATGAAATCTATTTTTTTAAACCCCAATCAAAATGAAAATGGTTCTCCACAAATTTTATAGGACTCACTCTATTTTTGGAATGTTTTTGTAGTGGAAATGTGTTATTCCTCAAAAGAAGTATTTTACTGTACTCCTCAGGTGCAACGTTCTTTTTCTTTCCACCCAATAGACACATGGGCAATAATCACTGCCTGGAGAACTAAGAACCTGGCCACCTATGGACACTAATAGTCAAGCTGCCAGTTGTGTGGTATGTGAACAACATTCGGAACCATATCCTTAGGCATCCATTCTGTTTAATTTCTGAAGATATTTTATTTTCACCTGGGGAGTCAAACAGTGAAACTATCAGGGAAGAGGGCAGGTTGAACCTGGAGCTATGCCACGCACAGTGCAGAGCATAAATTGCAAAGCACAAGCCTAAACTGATGCCAAGCATGACACGGGAACTGAAAGGAATAAAGCCATATCAGCACAGGTCAGTCTGGAGGAAAAGCAATGTTAATTAACTCAGGAGAGCTACACAGAGATCCCCACGCAGCACAGGACCATGCCGGATTGACAGCTTGTTCAGTGATGTCTTCGTATTACATTGAGTAGACAAGCCTTCAGAGACCTGAGAGCAATAGCAAGAACAAAACACCAACAGGAGGTTAAAAAAAAAGAAAGAAAGAAAAGAAGAAAAATGCACTATTTTTAGTAATCCATGTGCTTATTTTCTAAGCAATTTACAGAAACAATGTAACCTTGAAAAGGGTGAAGAGAATGGAAGGCACATGTGGTGTTCTAAATCCTTCTAGTGAGTGGAAAGGCTCTGTCAGAAGCAACGTTTAAGTGGAAATTTAAGTGGAAGAGTTATTTCAAACAGCAGGATTGATCAAGAAATTCATGTAGCCTACTGGAGATGCAGACTGACTTAATATTGTAAAAGAGTCTCTGGATGCAAAATTTTGGTGAATAAGCTGTTTGGCTCTCAGAAGTAGAATTAAGGAAAGGATATTAAAAACCTGGCAGGCAATAGCTACCATAATACTTGATTATTTGGAGATATTCCTTAAGGAGTGAAATGATCAGAACTAAAACTGGCCATTTTTCATTCTGATGGGCAAATAATATGTTTATATTTACTGTAGAGACCAGCTTGTCATGCAGTGGCAATCAGCAGCCTCTCTGATCATTAGGTGTCGTAACACTATGTACACTCTGTTCTCAAACAACACAAAAAAAAAAGGACTGAACTAATTTCAGAGGTCTAACTTCATGAATTTCACTGAAAAATACCTGCCAATGTTCTCCATACTTGTACTTTTGAAAAGCTGAACTATTGTGAAACTAATGTTCAAAAACTATCTATTTGCACTAGTATGACACTAATAAAGAAAATAATTATAGTTGCTTGAATATTTTGACAGATTGATATAAAATACATGGTAACAACATTTTCTACATTTTTTTATATGGCAAGATCATGTAAAGTATATTTAGAAAAAAAATCCAACGATTTGTATTATAAGCAAGACTTCACCAAACCAACCAACCCAAACAAGTAATGCTAACCCTTTAGAATTAGTCAAATATATGTGTGGGTTATCATTGTCTTGATTCTGAAAGACAAATCATTCATAGAACTGATATTGTCTTATTAGCACGCAGAGTGTAAAAGAAAATGAAGAATACATTTAGCATTTTGCCTGAGTTAAATTGAATGAATGGCAAAAATGCTAGGAACTAAGCAGTTCATATTAATGTGCTTTGGTATTGTATTTGCTCACAGAGATTATAATATTGGCAAAATATTTCTAAAAAAAAAACCCGTGTAACGTTTAACTAGTTTTGGGAGGAGATTTTTAAAAGCTAGAAGGAGGAAAATCAACCAAAACTGTCTATTGAACTTCATGGTGTTTGCCTCAGGACATTACAATCGTGAGAAAAATGTGGGAAGTATTCAGACCTTACCACAACCCTATCATCTCTTGGTCTAAATGGATATTAATCCCTCAAAGTCACTCAGCAAGTATAAAATGACAGCCTATAGCATAGAGTTCAGCAATACTGCTAGCATGTTTCACTTGCCTAAATGTAAGCATTTAATGGCATTTTAGCTGTTATGAACTATCTTCCCTGGCTTGAAATGGCTGCCTCAGAAAAGTGAGCAAGTCCTTTAAGTCTTGGGTTATATCAGTCAGCCCATGGACTGATTCTACGCACTCCATGGGCTGACTGATATAACCATGGGAAAAAATGCAAAAAAAAAAAAAAAAAAAGATACAAAAGGAAAGAATCCTTTAAAAAAGAACAGTCACTTCCATGAGCAGAGTCTAGTTACCTGTGAATAATTTGAACATGACTTTTGTACTTAACACAGAATGTTTTTTTTCAGAAGCCTTTTCCCCATAGATGGATGGGGAAACCTGAATGGTTATTCAGTTTGGAGAAGAGGTGACTCAAGCAAGACCTTATGGCTCTCTCCAGCTACCTGAAAGTATGCTGTAGTGAGGCAGGGGTGGATCACTTCTCCAGAATACCTAGAGGTAGGACAAGAGGAAATGGCCTCAAGTTGGGTTAAAGGAGATTCAGGTTAGACGTTAGGTAGAATATCTGCAGGGAAGGAGTAGTCAAACATTGGAATAGGCTGTCCAGGAAAGTGATGGAGTCGTCATCTCTGGCAATGTTCAAGAAATGTGTAGATGAGGTGCTTAGGAGTATGATTTAACAGGCATGGTGTTGAAGGGTTTATGGTTCGACTTGATGATCTTGAAGCTCTTTTAATAACCATAATGATTTTATGATTCTATGAAATTTACCAACATTTTGTGAAATTAAAATAACACCTTTGTGACTTCTGCTATTTTGTCAAATTAGGCCAAGCTTGGTAAAAGTTATTAGGTTAAAAAAAAGGAAAAACAAAAAAAAAAAGTGACAGCATGAGTTAAATTTCTCTAGGAAATCAAAATTACAAATGAATTTAATAATCTGGTTTGATAAGCTGAAATCTAGATTCTACTATCAGACACCTCTCGAAATTCACTCGAGTTCCTCTTCTCTACAGTGGTGAGAGATTAATATCTCTTCTTCCTTCTTATAACTCCTTCCACGTCATTCTCAAGTGTTGTAGAGATGAAAGCAAAGCTTGGCTATTTTCTCACAGAGAAGCTGAGGAATTGTAACAAGCATCTTCCACAGGATGCAGCTGTACACAAGCTGCAAACAGCTATCTTCAGCCTTGGCACCTTACAGCTTGAATACATAAGGTAGTAAGTTAGCTTAGGTGACTCTTGCCTCTCCTACCTGAGTTGGGGAGTCCATTCTCTTGCAGGCTCTACCAGTCAAAAGGGTTTATTATGCCACTATCCTAGCAAAATAGTGAGGGAAAAAAAAAAAAAAAAAAAAAAAAAAGACAACCACAAAGCAGATAACAAGCAATAACTGAGTTGCAAAAATATAATGTCAAATACTGGAGATGTCAGAAATGTGCAACTTTTCAAAACTTAAATTATTTTGTCTAATACCTTTTTGAGTTATACTGATGTCAATAAATATGAGTTTGGACTGCTGTTACACAAAACTGCATGTCTGTGCTACTGGATGCACATCTAGCTGCAGTGATATCCATTCTCTAGGATAATTCAGCTTCAGTGACATAAATGTGAAGGAATAATTTGCTAGCTGGGCTTTTGAACTACAGAGGAAATAGTATAGAGGAAATAGTTCATGCCAGTTCTAACTCTTCACCAACTAAATGACAGTAAATGAAAAGGCAATGACATATTACAATACAAAATTGTAATGATTTTAAAAGTTTCAGAAGTAATTTTTTTCCATCACAAGCATGATGGTATTCTGCTCTCTAAAAGTCTATTTGTTTTAAACTAAAAAGAAAAAAATGCTGTAAGCCAGATGATGAGCTTTCTTTCTTTTCTTTTTTTTTCTTTCTCTTCATAAGCTGTAGGACAAATAAAGACAGTTTTCTCATTTCCTCTGCAAAGATAATACCAAGATAGTGTTCCCCAAGGCATGCCGAAGAAATAGAGACAAAAATTTAGGCCAAAGTGTTGTTCAGTTACCATGCAAGATAGCATTCTATGCAGGATCATCTTTTGATTAAATTTATCTTTTTACCTGGATATTTCCAAAACAGTTTAGATAGTTGAAGGTGACCAACAACTAGTACTGTGTAGTTTATGTCCATTATTTTAAATTCAAGGGTTCTTGTTGTTATATAATTCTGTAAGTTTAACATGAAAGTTAGGAATCTTAGAATCCATAGATATGCTGGCTGAAACCTACCCCCTGGAGGTTTCATATTCTAATGTCCCCTTCAGACTAGAGTACCACCAGTAGGTTAGTTCAGTCATAGCTTTCCTAACTAATCATGAAAACCTCCAAAACTGGACATTGCACCACTTCTTTAAATAACCTGTTACCATTGTCCTCTGTTCCATTGTCTGCTACTACCAAAAGCTATTTGGTTCTATGTTTGCAATTTCCTCTCAGGTAGTTTCAGGCAGCTCTTACACCATCGCTTACCGCTCCACTGCAATCACCAATATCAAGGAAATAGAGCATGGCCCCATCTAATATTAACTTCCTTAGATCTTCTGACCATTTTTCTCCGATGGTTTCCATTATTCACAAGATTTTGTGATTGAATTAAAAAATGAGGCCGGTCGTGGGGATGTCAATAGTGGGACCAGTACTGTTCAGTGTTCATTAATGACCTGGAATGATGAAACCAAATAGACCCTCGGAGAGCTCGGAAACAATACAAAACTTGGGGAAGTGGTTGATGATACACGAGATGGCTGGGCTGCCATTCAGATGAAAGTCAGTCTAGAGAAATGGTCAGAAAGTGACCTCATAGCATTTAGGAAAGGAAAATGCCAAGACCTACATAAACCAAATAAACCAGGACAGCAGAAGAGCCATCAGCTGGAATGCAGCTTTACAGAGAAGGACCATGGGTTTCTGAAGGACAACAGATTGAATATGGGGTGAGGACCTCACTTAAAGAGGCCACATTTGGAGCTCTGTATACCATGCTGGACTCCCCACTATAGGGAGGGTACTGAGCTATCAGAGTAAGTCCAGCAAAGGGCCACAGTGGTGATCAAGGGATTGGGGCATCTCTGTGACGAGGAGAGGTTGAGAGAGTTGGGATTATTTAGCTTGTTGAAGAAAAGGCTGAAGAAGAATCTTATCAATGTTTATAAATATCTGAAGGAATGATGTGGAGAGAGAGATAGACTCCCCTCTGTCAGGGGTGCCTAGTAATAGAATGAGAGGTAATGAGTAGAAGGCGTAGAAAATTTTCACTTGAACACAAGAAAACAGATCTTCACTGTGAGGATGGTTAAACCCTGGCAAAGTTTGCCCAGAGGGATTTAGGGGGTCTTCATACCTGTAGATATTCATTTAACGGCATGATGTGGTCTTCAGCAACCTGCTCTAGGTGATCCTGATTATTCAGAGGAATTGAACCAGATCCTCTCCCGTGATCTATTTCAACCCCAACTATTCTGTAGTTCTGATTTTTTGTGATTTTGTAGCTAGAATTCCATCTTCAGGGTAATTCCAACTTACTCGTAGGAAAAGGAAGGCATCTGGATATAATGAGGACGAAGAAAGCAAAATACTCCTGAACTATACTAAAGGAACAACTTTATTATTCTTGCTTTCCACATAGTGTCCCAACACTGAAATAACCATCTCTAGGATCCCCTCATAGAAGATAGGCAGCACTGAATGTCTTATGTAGGCAGTTACAGTGTGAAAGCTTCTAATTAAAAGGGAGGAATGACTACTTTCAGTGTTTCTAAGAGGTTTTTCTGCCTTGGATTTAACCTTATTCCAAATGTCTCACTAGACAACAAGCTGTTATAATGAGAATATATGTAGAAGAAGATTATGAACATCTGGACCACAGTAGTTATTTAAATGAACAGAAGAGAAAATTTAGAATTCAAGTGAATGACTTTCTTCATTTTTTGAACATTGAAGTTCTTTGAGACTGTTAAAAGCTGGATGGGGCATATTGGTCCCTCAAGAAGACATTGAATTAAATTCTGCTTTTAAGTCCATACCAATGAAGTTGAAAAGGACAACTGATGTAATACAGAGTGCAATTTAAACTATTCTGTGGAGGAGCTAAAAAAGTGAAAGCTAGTGTCAACAGACCTCATGAGGATGGTAGAGGTCTTTATTAATTTATAAAGCAAATAAACCAGACTCTACAATTAATCTCATCCCCAAATCAAGACACTTCAACATTTAACCTGTTTTCTTGCTTGTTTTTTTTTCTAATTTTACTGAGTGTATTTTTTCACATTCTGAACCTAATGCTATTGAGATCAATGAGTGTCTTTCATCAGTTCATCAATCTCAGCCTTATTAAAGTCTTATTAAAATAAAGTTTTTTTTTCTGTGGTGAAATACATCTTCATAGGAGAAGTACTGTATTGTAAAGAGATTATTACATGTTGTACGGTGTTTCTTGTTTGTTAGTGCATGTTCCTCTTGGCAATAGTATCAAACTGATTGCCAAGAGGAACATTTAAATACGTATCTGAACACAGGAATCTTAATCATGAACCATGCATGAAAAGAATAAACTTTTGATGAAGTTCAAGAAAAACTGCTTTGCAGTCTCTGATTGCTACACCTGTGTTTATTTGTGGAAAAGCTTTCTTACCTCACAAACATCGACATCTCTGTTGGAAGAAATTGCTCCCCTGAGCTTGTCAACAGCTTTTAGAAACAAGAAGCTCTGGGGATACAATTCTCCTGGTGCCTCTGAAATATAATGCTTCCCTCTGAGCTCTTGTATCCCCTTAAAGAGATCCAGTGCTTTTTAAAGGAAATTTTTACATTTAAATTGTAACTCTTTGCTCTATGTGCAATTTAGGTAAGGGAATGCATAGGCAATCTATAAAAGCATGTCTGCCAGCATGAGCTGTCACAGCTGCTTCATGAGCTCATCTGGTAGAGCACATGTTTGGAAGGCCTAGGGAGGTACCGCAGCTCTGCTTCCATTTACTGCACTCTACTAATTGGCATATAGCTCTCTTAATTAAAGTAGGTCTGTGGCTATTTTCAGTGGTTTACGTGTGCACAGAAAACATTGTTTTTGGAGCACACCTACAAGTACACCTAACTGTGCATGTCAGGGAAAAAAACAGCCTGGTTCACTATGTCAGTTGAAATTAAGTTTAGGCATTTTCCCTTCCCTCCTCCTCCTCCTCATTCTGCTTAAAATGGATCTTACCTGGAGACAGAAATACTTAAAATAATAAAAATGAGGAAGTCTTCTCATTCCTAAAATCAAGAAGAGTGTAGTCCTATAGGTCACATTGCAAAGGGGAGCACATAGCCCCATGTAATCATTACACTTCTGTATAGATATCAATTGCATTACATGTCTAAGCACTCAGTGTCCACTGGCTTAGGGAATAAGAGCCTTCAGCAATTCCCCTACATGACAAAATGCTCTGCTGATATTGCTAAATCACCAGGCGGGCATGATCATTTTACAGAAAGGTGAGTATATTTGAGCTAACTGAGGTCAAGGGACTACTTGTATTTTTAAAATTTTCTCTGACCCTAACATTCGATAAATAACCTTTACTGACAGGAGCTTAGTGTTGGGGACTTTGTGAACAGGACTGACAGTTTTGTTGAATTGAACCAAAAAGGTCTGAGCCATACACTATTTTCCAAACCAGAGCAGATCCTACAAAATTCATTTAACTTCATGCCATAATTAAGCCATAGTTTGCAAATCCATACTTTAAAGACTGATTTCCACAGCAAGTAGATTGTTGTAAACACTTTCAAATGTACTCCTGTTATTTTTTTTATTTTGTTTTATCTGGTTTTGCTTAAATAGTATGCCTTGCTTAACTTTGCTCAACCAGTCCTTGTACATCATCCTATGGTTTGTAGTCATATCAACTATTTATTTAATTAATAGCTTCATCACTACACCTTATGTCCCTTAGAAAAATACTTAAGTTTCTTCCAATTACTAAAGCACTGTCTTTTTTTTTTTTTTCTAGAGAAGAACAAAATAAATGATATTAAAAACTTATGTTTTTTCAAGATTTCAAGCCTATGTTATTTGTGAAAATCTATATGGATCATTTCCTTATATCATTTTCTTTTTGATATGACATTAATGACATGTCAACCTCTTTATCAGAACAAATATGTAGATTAAAGGTTGCCATCTCATTATGTTAAATATTATGATTGTGTTCTTCCCACATTTTTGAAGAATTCTTTGAAGGATCATGCTTTCATTTTGTTGTTTCACACATGGTGTATTATAACAAACTCAAAGCTACATAGCAGTTGCCACATGGCACCACCTCAGAACTTCCATGTGTCTACTGAGACGTAAGTCAAATCTACTTTCTCAAAAGTAAGAGCACTATAAGTTTTCCTGAAAATAGGCAGGAAAATGTGCAGGCAACTATGAATATCTTCTATATTTTCCATACATACAAGATTTTCCCAAAAGATCTACCAGCACATCTTCATTAATATTCCTTCTCTTCTGCCATATCCTATGACCATACAACCTCAAAACCTCAAATTAATGATTGCCTGTCAAAGTCCTGTCCAAAATATGCAAGAAAATCTGTGTCTTTTTTTTGGATCGAGTCCTTGCCCTTTCACCTTGAGCAAGGTGATGAACCTTGAAAGTTCATTATGTTTCAGTGGGATATCTAAAAACTGGAATGTTCATTATTGTTGGTCTTACTGTCATGTTCTTTACTATTTAAATATAAAATTTATCTTTATTGAGTTTTGAAAACTTAAAAATTCTACAGTAATTTGTATCAACTTTCCCATATAAATTCAGTCCTTTTCAAAACTCAAATGCATCAAATTCAGCGACTAAGAGTATAGCAAAGCCTCGGTTACATACTCACACCTACCACAACCACTGGGCAACACAGTGGGTTAAAGGTGTCATATCTTATTGCTGGAAAGATTTCCTTCTGTTCTTATCATAATGCCAAATCTTTTTTTTTTCTAATTAATGAGTTGCATAATATTGCTGTATAGCTCTCTGTGTGATACAGTTGGGAGTATTGCCATAACATCTCAGCAATAGCTAAAGGACTTGAGACAGGGAGGAAAAAAGTAGTTGGGATGCATCAGTGGGATGCTGAGAGGTTTATCAAAGCAATAGGAGGTCTATTGACTCTCTGAAAATGCAAGAGAAGCTGGTTGCAGCTGCCAGGGACTATTGAGCTGAGTTTGGCATCAGGTAGCACCAACTCCTGCGCAGGCTCCCGACAGTTTGACCACAAGTGCTCCCTGGTCCACAGGATCCATAAATGTGTTTTGGGGCATTTATTCCCTTAAGGGGTATGCACCACCATAATATTTAGCTTCACTTCACTGGGGAGACTGCTTGCTTTAAGATCTTAGTTGCATTCTCAGTTCACCTCTTCCCCTTAAAGTTTGGCAGTTTTTAAGGTAAGATGAAGAATAGACTTATTAAACATGCAGAAATTTAGGCTTTTTTACACAAGCCTGGAAACTGTGGGTAAACAGCAAAGCAATCTGTAAGAAAATCATGGACCAGATGAAGGACCTGATACCCTTCTTTTCTGAAGCAGAGCTGATTTCACACAGTTCCCATGCTGTCTTTTGAGTAAGCAGCAGTATACTACCTGTGTGCTGCCCCAAGGCCTGAAACCAAAACCAACCTCCCATTATCCTGCTGCTCTGTTGAGTCAGCTCTCTCTTCATTATCAGCTTCCTTGGATTTCTATCTGTTTTCTTTCAATTTAAATATCTCATCCCCCTCTTTTCAGTGTGGTCATTCCCATTGCTTTTTCACCTTCTTTCCCCTTCTCATGTTTTACTTCTGCTGTCGAAACAAGTGCAGCTTTGCTGATTCATCTCCCTATCTCCCCACTTTGTCTTACAAAGACAATTTGCAGAGATCTGTGCAGCTATCTTTGCTGGCCTTCCCTGGGACTGAGCACCTTGGGTGCTTAAAAGTGATTATATTTGGGTCACTCATACTCAGCCCAATAGTCAGCTACCTTTGTCAAACATGGATAGCTTAATTAATTCCCTAATCCCAGCTGGAAGTTCACTACTTCATACAGAATACTAAGCAAGCTGAGCTGACCTGGGCATCTGGTATCCAGCTCTCTGAAGAAGTCACATGTGATATATTCTCTATAAAAATGAGCACTGTGGTAAAAAAAGCAAAAAGACTGGTTGTGTTGAAGAGATTACGTACCCCTTTCTCTATTAACTTTCAATTTACTCATAGTCCTAAATCACAATTGCATAATCTCAGGAAAAGGATAATCAGAAATTACCCTCTGAAGAGAATAAAGGATCTCAAAAAGCTGTGGTAATGCCCCAGTAAAGCAACATATACAGTTTACAAAAGCAAATATAAGCAGAGTTTGTAAGTATTGTAAGTATTGATATCAAGATAATTATTTGTATTATTATCAAGTCAAATGGAAAAATAGAGCAAACAATCTTGAAAAAAAATCTGCATATTGTGGGAATTTCATTATTAAGGGAGGGGTAGTATCTAAAAGGGGTAGTATCTAAAAAGCAAGTAAATTTCCTATACTATTGCAAATTTAAAATTCTGTAAGTAAATCAGCCATTAAACTGCTTTTTTTGGTTTTGTTTTTAAATCAATCTACACAATGAAAAAGTCTTGCCGGATAATTTTACAGACAGAATGAGAGCTGAGAGTATAATTTTTAATGAATTCCCTGGGAGTAACATGGTGAGAAAAATACAGTTTCTAACCAACCTAGATTGTGCGGTGAATGTCAACATATTTCCAGAGATCCTTGAGATTTTATGGAGAAATACAGTCAGGGTATATTCAGCGCATGAAACAAAATGCCTTGCATTGTTCAATAAAGCAGCAACAGCAATACACATTGTGCCCAGTAAAAATGAATGTGATTTTTTCAGCCTTATCAACCTAACCCCCCAACAACCCTTCCCACTGCAGGAAACTGCAATAACACTTATAGGTAGGGTTACACCACAACCATTTCTGGAATAATGATAATAAATCATGACTTCTTAGAGATTTCCATATATCTAACATTTTTATTCAAGGACTGTGCAGTATATAGTTTTTTTAATGCCTGAAATGGTATTTAAATTAAAGAATCTTATTTAAGAATACCTCTCTTCTCGATATATTCTTCTTTGTGCTTTAGAACCCAAGAGAAAATGTTCTTTTAACTCTTTTATTCACTAAACACAGTTCCAAATCAGCCCAAAGCTAGATGATTGGAATACGACATGCTTGACTTTCATATGTAATGAGACTCTGTCATCCTCTGTTGAACTCACATTGGGAATCAAAATTAAAGCTTTGGAAACATTGGAAGCATCTCTGTTAATTTCAGTTCTTTTTTTTTCACTGAAGTAAGCAATCTTTTCATGACGTTTTCTAGCACACACGAGTGTAACCAGAGGTCTTCTCTGTCAGAAAGCACCATTTAAATGGTTTGGAGAGGAAGTATCAGTTATTAATAAATGTAGTTTCTCCCCTCCTGTTTGGTGTGCCCATTCCTCTGAGTGGTAAATTAAAAGGAACTGATGTATAATTTGGGAAGTTTTCTAGATTCTGTTTTTCCTCCTCTAAGCGAAACATTAAACAATGACTGCAATGTGTAGTGTTCTTCTCTCTATAGCAGTTTCATTAATGACCCTAATTGTGTGCTGCTTGCACTCTGTATATATCAAACAGAAAAGACTTTTTCAATCATCTACCCTGTGTCTGGACACGTGGCTGCTTTTTAATCAGACATTATTGGATATTTACTGCATAAATACAAACATTCAAACTAATAATCTAGGTTTCCCTTTATAGCTTGTGGAAAATAAATAAATATCTTAGATATTTTAAGGATTCACCTCCTGCTAAAGTGTACATTTAAAACATGTTACAGGAATCAACTCCTAAGACAACTACTGACCATTGCAGCAATTTTACAGAAAAGGCTGCTGGCTCCCGATCAACCTGTTGTTCTCCAGGACTCCCCTGCAGTGCTGTTTTTCAACCTGATGCCTGGCTTTATTCCTCCTTGCCTACAGGACCCTATACTTCCCTTTGTTGAACATTATGAGGTTCCGGTCGGACCATTTCCCCAGTTTGTCAAGGTCTCTCTGAATGACAGCACAACCTTTTGGTGCATCAGCTAGTTTTTTCAGTTTTGGGTCATATACAGATGTCTGCTCAGACACCAATCTTCATTTTTTTTTTTATTCATTAACATTTATTTGGACTCTTTTTGTACCAAGAACTTCTGGAGCAGCTCCTCACCTTTGGAGGATGACCATCTCCAGTGATACATACCAAAGAAGATTTTTGTCTAGGCCCATTATAAAAATATGAAAAGCTGAAGAACTGAATTCTGTGGCTGAAATCAACTTATTTATGAAGATAAAATCACAAAAGAAAACAAATACTTTTATTTCTAAGGCAAGATGAGAAGAGAAAGAAGCTCATCAAAGTGTAAAACCTTTCACACTGCTGAAGCCCATGAGAACAACTGCAGAGAAAATATTCTAGGGTATGCAAAGGTCTTAAATAGTACAGTGATCAGCAGCTGATGGTAATTAAAGATCACTGTTGCAGTGCAGAAAATCATTATTACTATAGTATAAGAGATGTAATATCAGAAACTCAGATGGCAAATGTTGAAATATAAGTATTAAAATGATGCAATTGAGTCTTAGCTTTTTATTTATTTCCTGTGAAAAATATTTACAATTTTAAAAGCAAGTGCATTCACAAGCTAGAGTACCAGAGTCAAAGGTCAATTTTTTGAAAACTCCAAGGACTTAAAGGTAAAGGGAAACATTTAAGATAACAGTAGCTAGAAATAAAATGAAGTTAAGGAAGGAGCTTAACTGGGAAGAATTCTGGCTATAATTCATGCTATATTTCAAAGACAACAATTGAACTTCCTCTGTAACATTAGAAATGAAGACAGCAAGTGAAATAATACTCCAGGAAATCCCAAACTGAGTTACTATTCATGGCAGCTATTTGGGGATAGAGACAAGAAGCAGAAAGAACAAGCTTGGTGAATGTCACCATGTGAGAAAATGCTGCAAGCAGGAGAAAATCATAAACATTCTGATTAAGGATATGATTCACTCTTGCGTCACTGACAGTGATGGAACGGGGTAATGATGAAGAAGCTCCTAGAAGCTCCACCTACAGCAAAATGAGTCAGAAACTATTTAGAAAGTATTCCCTGCTTCCAGGATACTGGTGAAAGATGTCATTCCTTGCATGGTTTTCAGGAATGCCTTTCTGCCCGTCAACTCTGATTTCTATCAGAGATTGTCACATCCTCCACTGCAGATTCAGCAATTTGTGTAGCCACAGGCTAATTTCAATCTGAGAACTGACTGGATCTTTGTGATTATGGCAGCCATTCCATATATCAATATATATATTTATCGCAGAAGGACATTCTAATCATTCTAACCACAATATACAGCTGACAAAGAAGTGAAAATATAGGAATAAATGAGCTCACTTTGAACACAAATATTCAAGGAACCTTTCTTTTTCTGGAAAAAAAAAAGAAAGAAAAGATGTTTCATGTCATGTCAGATTTTTTTTTTCTGTCGCACAAATACACTCAGAATTAAAGCATTTACAGATGTGCACTGGACAAAAAAAAGACAAAGAACACCTTCATTTCAAAACAAGGAAGAGATATGAAAAATAAATTGATGATTCTGCATAGGCAAGAACAATAACAGTGGAAGTAGGGTGGGTGAAGTCCAATCTGCAAAAGAGGATTCTGGACTATTTTCTCTCCAGGTATTCTTTCCTTTTTTTTTTTTTTTTTTATAGTTATTTGACATTTTGATTCCAGTTGAGTACAGCACAAGAGAGAACTGTAAGTCATTCATTTCAGATGTTTGAGCATATTTTTGGGTAGCTTAATCACATGTTCAGTAATGCTCATGAGCTTCCCATGTCTTGTTTCCTGTATATCTCTGCCTGGTGCAACTTGTAAATACTTTACATTTAACTCAGGGCTAGAGATTTCAGAGCAGAAAGGTTAAAAGACATATGAGACTCATTGGAACACTTAAGTCCTTTTGTAAATATAGTTCCATGAACACAAAGCACTGTTGTGCCTCTGCTTTATTTCCTTTGGCAGTATGTTTGGAGCGGATTTACCGGAGTGCATCCTGTCAGTTATTCTGTCCTCTTTGAACACAGGGCACCACTTGCAATGGAAGAGATGGCAAAGGCTGCCATTATTCCTCTTTCCACACAGGATGCTGGAGCAGCTTTCTCCTGCTCATAGAAAGCTGGTTTTAATCTACCTTTTGAAAAGATAGATTCATTGTAGATTTTTCATTTGTTTGATATGACCCCCTGCTAAAGGGCATACTTTTAGACATTTCTCCTTTAATGATTTCTTTTATATTTACTGCTTACACTGAATAGCATGATTTTAAGAGCTACAGCATTTTAAGGTTGATGATTGTACAAGTAACATACCATAGCATAAAGTGCTGATGTGCTGGTCAGGAGCTTGGTCACAAAGGGGAATCACCAAAATGAGGTTGTGGTAGTCTGTATATGTATGGGAACACACATATGCCAAGTGTGACTTTTGTGCTAAGACAGGAGGAGTGCACTAGAATGTATTTTCTGTCAGGTAAATGCTTATGTAGTGTATACCTATTCATACACACTCACAGTCTTTTTTAAAACAATGACACTAAATTACATTTTTCTACGAATAAAGGACCTTGGTGGCTATCCCATATTATCCACAATAAAAATAAAAGTAAGCTAAATGACAGCACTGGCTCATACAGTAGTGGAAGCATTTTAGGTCTGTTGAGCCGTTCTGTGTCTGCAGTGCTCTGTAAGCTAAGGAATCATGCAGAAGGGTGCAGGAAAGCTTCTGTATCCTTCTGTGTTCCTGCAGTCTAATCCCTTCAGATGGGTCTGTCTCTCTGGTCACAAGTGGCATTAGGTTATTAGCTAACCATGCTGTCTTTTGATTTGGTCTCATGACATTTTCTCCCCATCCCCCTTTTTATATATAAAAAAAAAATGAGCATTAGAAAATTTAATGAAATAACGCTCTTTTGGCAGTTCAGTTTCTTCTTCACAATGGCAGGAGCTGTCTGCTGTGTTTTTTTCCCAGAGGATCACTCAGAATGGAAACTCTCAGACATATTCCATGAAAACCTTTAGGATAAATATCATAACCCACCCACCATAAAAAAATTAAACACTCTAGACCTTCTAGCTGTAACTGAGCATTATTATGCCAAACAAAAGCAATATAAATAACACACTTACTACTTATTTAACATAGCTAATAACATACCTGTGTTTTCAGAGGATTGTTGTGGTCTGGACTGTTAGTCCAAATATTTGGCTGGGACACACTGACCACTGGTGGTAGAGATGTATGCATTTTAACAAGAGGAGGCATTGGTGCTTTGAGTTGGAGCTACCTATTAAAATAAATCCCAAAAATCCTGTCCTGGGGCATCAGCCTTTCTTACTGATACTTGTTCAGAGGGTGATAGAGAGGCATTTTTTGGCCCGAGGATTAGAAGATGGGATTCTATCTGTAGTTCTGTATTGCTCCTCATCATCACTGTACAAGAGCACCTACATTTTCATTTAGCATATCCATTCCTACCTGGAAGCCTTCCTGGATATCTGTTCTGAGATAAGTGCTATTGCTTTCGTATGATGCTGGTAATCAGTAAACCAAATGCAATTAAATAAAATTAGGACAGACCTCTGAAAAATTCAGGGCATAGCAAAAAACTTGAAATGTTTCAACCAGAAAAAAAAAAAACAGTCTTATCACTGAATAGAAGTTATTTGTATGTATATGCACTTCTGCATTTGTGTGTGGATGTATGCGTATATATATGTGTAATAAATATATGTTTGTTCACATGCATATATTATATTAGTAGCAAGATTTTTACCTCCTGAGCTTTTTTAGGTTCTAGTGCAGTTGGAAACATAAATTGCTTAAGGGTGTTCTTTTAACATCTTGTTTTATTTGGCCAGAAGATCTAACTCCTTTCCACCTTTTCGCTCTAGTAAATGCATCGACTGCCACTCAGGCCAGTCTCTACAAAGGGTAAAGTTCCTTCTTCAGCGTGAGATGAAGGCCTAGCCCAAAATAACTGCTACAGTATACCATAAAGTAATAATAAGAGACGTGGAAGTTAATAGCATGACATAAAGTCGGTGTGAAAACTTCAAATACAAACTAGAGGCTATTTGTCTATCTGGCTATGCTGAAAAATGAAACCAGAGAAGTTCTAATAGAGTTATCATAAGTGAGCTTTGCTTTTAGGAAACTGGAAATAAGCTTCAGAGTTTATCATGAAATAGATAATCTAATCTACTATATAAAATTTCTGCAAAATTTGTGCTGAGTACCAGTAAACACACAGAAAAAAAAAAGTGATAAAGGGTTTCACAGTTTTTGCATTGAATAGAATTGCAGCAGAGAAAAAATATCTGCCATTATGAGAGATAATAATACTGTTCAAAACCAAAATGTTAATAAATATCTAGAACAAGTATATATACTGGTAATACATAAAACAACATTCTTCCTTTTACTAGATTCATGACTGCCTAAAGTGCAGTTGAGAAATTAAACTAGACAGACATTGTATAAAGCTGTGTCTTAGTATAAAGTCGGATTGCTTATTTGTGGCTGTTGTTTTAAATTTATCTACAGGTTACTTTCAATTCCAAAAGGGTCAATAGTGAAGAATTTTTATCTTTTCTCACCACAGACTGTGTTTAAATAATTAGATTATCTTAGGATACGGGTTTGATGTTTTTGTTTTAAATGCCCTGGTATATCGATTACTACTACAATAAAGCTAAGCATCTGTGTATTTTTGGATTATTTGCTGCTGCAAAGCTGTACAGTAATAGACTGCATTTTTAGGCCATTAGTAAATTGCTTTTGTTTTCTCCTCTCCTCTCCTCTCCTCTCCTCTCCCTCTCCTTCTCTCTTTTCCTTTTCTCATATAGGAGAGTTTATCTTTCTCATGCAGTACAAAAATATTTATAGGAGTAATATGTTCACATATATCATTATTAGGGCTCTTCTTCAAACTTAAGATTTCATTCCTAAATAAGTTCTCATTCAAAAAAGAAAGACGGAAAATGTTGAACTCAGAAATTCATGTTCTGAATTTGAAAAATATGATTTTGAATGCTGCTGTGCAACTGTTGTTGATTCTAGAGATCTTTACATGCTATAAGCATTTCTAGCATAAAACTGCAGGTTTATAGAGTTGCACTTCTGGAAGGCCCAGCTCAAAATGACACAGCTTACACAAAGCTGAGTAGCAAAAAAACTCACTTCTTTAAAAAACTGGGCTTGCAGAAATTAGGTACTTTATCACCTTTGATCTTCTAGGTATTCACAGAGTCGCAATACACAGTTATAGGTATATTCTCACAAAATTTGTTTTCAGCTACCATTTTCTTTCAAGATGGTCAGAAGAGGAGATAGATAGCACTGTTGTGACAGCCCACAGCTCTTTCAAAGAGGCAAAATTAGCTCTTTCCTCTCTCTCTGAGAGTATTTACATTCATTTCTCCTTCAAAGTGTCTCACCTTTTTTTAATTAAACATCTCAAGTTTCCATCACTATATTAAAGGGGAAATGTCTTTGGGGTAGAGTATTTTTTCCTCATTGAGGACTCTGAGTTACAAGGTTCACAGTATAGTGCAAAAATAACCAGAACTGCTTGTTCATGCTCCTCAGCATTTGATTCAAATACACAGTTGTCTGAAAAGCAAGTTATATCATTTTAGATAACGTGCCACTGAAAAGTATCTATGTGGCCTCTGATACTAGCATTAGTTTGTTGAGCACCAGTTTTTGTATCTCTGCTTTGGACTGTCTTGCCTCACACAGAGATTCTTTCAAATTTCCACAAAGTCAGACACTAGCTGACATTTTTCATCCTTTAAGGAAAAACAAAATAAAAACAAACAAACGGAAGCTTAAGAAAAACTATAACTTTTCATATTTCATTTTCAGATGAGTTCTGATTCTTTCAGAGGCAAATTCAAAATGCCTAAGCTTAGTGAATTTTTATTTGCCTTTTCTGCAAGCTGCAGATTTAATAAATAAGAACAGAGCAGAGGTCCCTGTAATACCAAGCTGATCTGTGAGTCACTCACTATATGTTTACTTTTCTGCAGAAAAATAAATGAAATAAATAGGCATGTAAGCTTAAGAGACAGGAAATAGCTAAAAGATTTGCTGAGTTTTAAACTAGTTTAGAGATTCTCAGGATCAAGCTGGTTCTATTTTTTTTTTTATTTTGGATGATCATCAGGAATAACAGAGGACAATGTTAATTTTTACGGTAATTCTCAAATTCTCACTTTTTTGCCCAAATTAGAGGTAACTATAGAATGAAACACTTTCAGATTATGTCTCACTATTAGTATTTATGTTCTAAGGGTCACTGTCTTTGCATTTCAAAAGGCAAATTATTTTAGTAATTGCTTCTCTGAGGGTTACAATCTTGTGCTTATTTTTTTGATAAGGAGCAGTTAAAAGAATGTTGCAGATGCATATATTTGCCTATGACAAAAACTGAAACTTAGTGAAAAGCTGGAATATCCAATATATTCCTGTCTTATTAGAAAAGTAAAATAATCATGCTAGAAACATCTTTCATCAGCAAGTAAGTCAGTAATTTGGGAAATAGAGAGAGCTTCATATGTTCCTAGAATCTCTAAATCACTTGTTAGACAAGTATGTTATGTTGTTTTATGATGATCTGTAGTAGAAAAACAAATAATACCTCTACTGGGCAACTTGAGGTAGCATTTAAAAATAGACTAGAAATGGATTAAAATTTTGAAAAAGCATAACAATCTGCTTTCTGTGGAACTTGTTCTTCTAAAGCAGTTTCAGGTGAAGACAGATCATATACAGTACTTGCCATATATGATCTTTTGCTGTTTATCATACGTGGAGTGAATACAGCAGAGGTAATCAAACAATCTCATTATTCAGGGAGTAATTCAAGTCTAGTTTCCAGAGAACCAGGCTTGAACAAGGCTTTCCTTATGGGAACAGCTTTCCTGGACCCCTCTGCCCTCCAGAGCTGACTCCCATGGGTACTTACGTACTTGTCTCCTGCATAAGATGAATCCTACTTTAGTAAAAGTCCCGTGTCTGGATCCTGCTAGCTCCCTTCCTTGCTCTCCTCAAGATTTGGAACTCTACTTTTTCATAATTTCTACATCCAAGGCCACTATTAAAATAGTGTTTCCTCATAAAAATAGCGCAATGAGTTAAACAGATCTCATTTCTAATATAGTATATATAGGTATTTTTATTCAAGAAATCTGAGCTTCTTTACATTTTTTCCACCATTTTCTTATGTTGTACTTTTTTTCTGTATATTTACCTTGAGTCCTTTTTTTTTTTTTTTCTCTCTCTAAATTGATTAGACAATTAAAATAGTGTTTCCTCATAAAAATAGCGCAATGAGTTAAACAGATCTCATTTCTAATATAGTATATATAGGTATTTTTATTCAAGAAATCTGAGCTTCTTTACATTTTTTCCACCATTTTCTTATGTTGTACTTTTTTTCTGTATATTTACCTTGAGTCCTTTTTTTTTTTTTTTTTCTCTCTAAATTGATTAGACGTTGGCAGCAAAATTTCAATTGCACTCTTAAAACTCATCCTCAGGCTTTTAGGGAAGGGAAATTTTTATGTTCAAGACTGACATTCCTGTAGAAATTGTTGTTCCATTAAATCTGTGGAATACTTTGTTTACTTTCATCACAGTACAATGTTGAAAGGAATAATTAATTAAATTTCGTAGAGCATTTGCCCTCTCCTCTTGAAAATGAAGATGGGTTCTTAACTCATTTAGGAGAATACAAGATTGAGTCTGTAAAAGCACTACATAAAAGTTATGCATGGCAGCTTCATGTGTGATTTTTTTTCCGGGAAAAATATTCAACTGAATATTATTTTATCTGTTCTTACTGAATGACTCAACTGTACTTATTTCTTGAAACAGCTCTTGAACAGAACATTTTCAGGATTAAGTAAGTCAAGAGTACAATTTCTCCATATAGACTCCAAAACAAGCTACTCCAAAGTCATTATATTAATATCTATCTATCTGTTGTAAGATAAGCAGTAAGGAAAATGAAGCACTTACTTACAGAATTCCAGAAACCTTCCAATACTTAATACTATATGTAAGTACTATTTATGAAGTGTTCTCAAAGCATAGTCTGAGATTTACTTGGCCTTTGAAGAAATTATAACCGTCCAAATATTCAGTTGTAGACTTTCCTTTGAAATAATTCCTTATATACTAGATGTCTTCATTCAACAGATGAAAATATTCTTCAAGTGGGGAAAGAAGTAACACTTACTAAAAAATAAACAAAAACAAAAAGCAAACTATAGATTGTCTTTTCAACTGGACCTATGTTTCTTTAAGTAGTCTTTTTGGGTCTCAGTTTAGTTCAGACCTTATCCTACAGGAATGTAGATTTAGTTCTGTATTTTTATATTTATATACATATTTATTTATATTTATATATATATCTACATTTATATGAGAACATGTATGAGCACATGCTTGCTTGTGCTTGGTTAGTAACACTGGGGACTTAACCAGGCCTTTCTAACCATATAATTTGAGGCAAAATCCCTTACCTTCAACTGTGAGCAGGTACAAAGGTTAACTAATAAGGGACTCTCACAACTGGATAAATATGTCTTGCCCAGTCGGGACAAGAGAGAAGAAATTCATCAGGATATTCTGTTATGTGAGCTACTTCTTAGTGCAGACGAGGGTACCATAAATATAATAAAATTATCTTAATTGCATATATTAAAATATGTTTTGAACACAATGTGTACCTCATTACACTTTTCCCCACCTTATTTTTTTTCAAAAGTAATATAAAATGAATATGAAGTACCAATTCAATTGACAGCTAGATGGCAAAAGAAAGTTTGGTAAACAGGCAACGGGAACAGAATTTGTGAGTATTTATCCTAGCTAATACACAGAGCTATTGTTTCAATGCTTTATTCCCGCCCCTTCACCACCTTTTTAAAAGTGCTAAGAGCATCTTGTGACTCAGAGGTTTAATATGAATTTAAATATATTGTGTGTTGTTCAGGCAGTAAGTAAATAGGGGTCATATAAGTACCCTGATTAGAACAGTTGCAGGATTAATGCATAACATGTAGCAAGATGGGATATTCTACCCACAGGAAGTTCAGAAAATCCTATTTCATATCAAAAATATACTTTTGGAGGATCATAAAAGTAAGCATTATAGTTCCCTAAAAGCTGTTCCTCCCTATGTTCTAAGTAAGCATAACTCTGTGGAGTACAAAATAATAAAAAATAAAAATAATAATAAAAAATAAAAAAAAAGAAATGAAATGAAATAAAATAAAATATGAAATAAAATATGAAATGAAATGATACTGACAATTTATATGTGGTGTTAATTCCTCTGATGTGTCCACATTCCAAGGCCACCCCCAGGTATTGCATTTAAACATTTTCCTCTTTGCAATACTCTGCCTGAAAGAAGAATATGTCAAGAGCTGTTCAGAAACATGAGTACAAGGTTAGAAAATAGCTGTCAGAGAGGTCCAGAGCTATTAGTTTTCCTAGGTGAAACTGGAAGCATAGGACAAGTTGGGCAGCAAACTAAAATGTGGATATGATCAGCTACAACAGTAAAGAAAGCAAAATATGTCCTGCTGCATTTGCATCATGCAACAAAACATCAGCATAAATGAAGCTGTTTAAATAAATGAACAAACTTCAAGCATAAATCCTACATCGCGAAAGGCTACATACAGGCCCAGTCCTTCAGCTGGCATAATTCGCTGGCTCTGGGTAAGGCTGAAATGCAGAATCTGTCTGCATATACATTGAATATAAACAAAAGATAAGTCCTCATAACAATACTCATTTTTTATATTATAAATTTTATTCAATATAGATTGAGGAAGTATCTAGGTACACACTTAAGTCTCTTCACTTGCAGCATTCCAGTCCTTTCACTAACAGAAGATTCACAATAATATTCAAGATATTCAAGATTCATAGACATAATACTAATTTTGGCCTACTAGAAGGAAAAGAATGGTAAAAATCATTTACTTCCATATGGTCAGATTTCCACTGAAAGATGTAAGGGAGATTACATAGATTTCTACAATATGGGAAGTTAAAGAGGAAAACAGACAATATCTAAATAACCTGAAGTTCTAGAATTGAGTTAATTTTGTTTTCAAGCAGCTTTTGTACAGTTTGACCACAAAGTCAGACACATGTATATGAAGACACCAGTACATGAAGACCTTAACAAAGTCTTTTAATGGAAACAATAGAAGAGTAAATAGCAATGACTTCTGTTGCTTAAATGGCAATATTGAATCAGATTTTATGACTCAGTGTGGCAATACGTCCAAGTAAATATTCCATTTGCTTTGTAAAACCTATAAGATTTCTGTCATATGAAAGTTGCAGGAGTTACTTCAAATATACTTTTTTAGTGCAAGTATAACCAGATAGAGGCGATCATGCAGAAAACATTGTGTGAAACTCTAGACATGAATGTAAAACTTCCTGTAGCAGAAAAACAGAGTACCAGTAGTGAAATAAGTAGTAAATAGATAAAGAGCAAGGATGACTCAGTTAAGAAATATCAAAAATTTTCCCTTCGAATTGACTTGATTGGAATTACATCACTAAACAATATTTTCAAAAATAAAGTCAGGTTTTTACTGAGGACAAATAACCATTCCTCAGCAGATTCATTTTAACCATACATAGGTATAGTCTTAGTCTACTGCTAACAGAAGGTAAAATATAACCAGCAAAAATAAAGACTTAAATTAAGCCAAATTATACTATATTTATATTAAGCCAAGAGTTACACCTGGTTGATGTGTAGTAATTTAAGTTTTTCTTATCTGAATGTGTAACAGACCATTTTGTCCTAGTCTTATTTATCTATTTCTGAAAATTAGCAAAAATTTTTATTGGGACTGATGGAAGCACTTTTTTTTGTGTGTTAGTGAAAATTCATGTAGATTACTTAGGTGTGTAAATATAGATTTAGGAAATGAGAGGTAGTCACTTTGAATGAGGCAATACTAACAAACAAAATGTGCCAGGAGCTGGTTTTTGATTGAGGCAGCTTGTGTTCATAGCTAAACTAAGCTGCTACCTCTAGACTGAGTTGCAGTCCTTCAAAAAATCTTTCACATCATCTTTAGGAGTAGGTCAAATCAACTCTTTAGGTGATTTGTTTAGTTTAGGATGCCATGTCTGTACAGTTTATAAAACTGTTCAGCTCACTAGTACAGATACGGTCATTTTTTTCTAAAATTTTGACCATAGGAATTTGGACACAGAATTACATCATGAAGGAAGTAAATTTGTAGATGTTTTTGGGGATAATCTAGGTTATAAACTTGTTGTTTCATGAGTGTCTACCAGTTTGAAAAGGGGATGAAGACAACTTTAGCTGTGGCATTAATTTGGGCCAGGATAGCTGGATTCAGCTAATCAGTTAGACTAGCATATGACAGAGAGCCTGCCACCTATATTATTACTGTAATAGTTTCCAGCCTTCTGAGTCCATGCCTTAAGTCAAAACTGAGTAGTAAGAGGAAATCTGGTAAAAGACATAGGATGAGCTACAACATTCCTCATCCAAGTTCTCAGAATGGAAGATTAGAAGATCAGAAAAAAGACAGGTCATCCCTGTTTACTTTTTCAGTTAACCTAATTTCATCTTGTGCCTGTTTTACAGGGTACTTTGCAGATAAATACCCATCATGAGCAAGGAGGCTTCCCATAGCACTTTTAACAGAAATATACTTATCTGTGCTAAAATCACTATGTTCATAATAAAAATAAATAAATAGATAAATAAATAATCAGAACAAAGCATTGATTTGTTTTGATATTTGTTTTTGGACAGGTTAACTTAAACCTTAATATTGTATGAATGCAGCATGATAGTAATTATTCGCAAACTGTCACATATCTGATGTGCACCTCATTGGAATTCCAACACAAACTTCAGGATAGGTCTTTTTTATTAATATTATTGAAGGAACCAGGCAAAATTTATAACTTGCAGTAAAAAACCTCCCCAAACAGCTTTCAGAAGAATCCCTCCAGAATAGGAGGAGAATATATAAAAACCATCATGTGCTGAGCCTTATAATTCTCCTTGTTTGCTTTCTTGATTTACTGTATCCTTTACCCAAGTGTCCCACTTAGTTGGGCAATACTACTAACTACTGACAGGTCATCTTCCCATGCTGTATAAAGATCCTCTGTAAAATAATCTCTAGATGGTACTTCAGGCATTTCCTAGTTGAATGATCACAGCAAGCCAACAACAACGTTTATTAGCTACGTTTCTGCTTATAGATTTTCTCTGAAGATTATCTGATGTAGCTTAATACAACTAAAATAAAATAATTACCTTTTTATTTTATATGTCATATATATGTTCCTATTGCATTTAGGATGGTGATTGGTGTAACATCACAAATACTATAAATTAAGCAACCAGAGCACAGCTTAGATGTTCAAGAGGATCACGTATGGCTGAAAGTGCCCATCTGCTCAGACCAGCAATATTTGAGGAAACCATTTCAAATTTAAGCTATTAAAGGAAAAGTAATGAGCAAGAGTGAACAGTGTTATTATATGGATAACAATGATTCATCCTTATGGCATAAGAATATTATTTTAATTCAGAAATTTAGAAACATCTGGTATATATTCTGTTTGAATCACAAAAAACATATATATGAAAGGGGAGAAAATATTCCTTTTCTTGATGTTTAGTAGGGAATTATTGACTCCATCACCACAGATTTCTCTGGACTCAGTGTTAAAGCATATATATTCTATATGGAAACAAGTCTTGATGAATTGCATTTATGAATTACAGAATGTGTCCAGTCTTACTTCACATTACAGGGAAACTCTGGATTTTCTTCGAGGTTAAAAGCTCTATAGTTTTAGCTACAGATACATTTTAGTTGACTGCATCTGAAAGCAAAACCTTTAGCCAATGAAACGGGCAAAGGCTGATGCAGTTAAACATTTTGTAAAATCTGCTTTAGAAGCCTACTATTTTAAAATATCATTATGTATCATTATCCTTGCTTTTACAAGAACATGCTTAGCATTTTGGAACTGAAAAAATAGAGTCCTACACATATGCACAACTAGTAACTGCACTTAAGAAAATGTAAGTACAAAATAATAAGTACTATCAGTTGAGGATAGCTACTGCTACCCTTCTGTACCATTGTGAGGTCAAACTCATTCCTTATTAGAGTGTGTTCCTCAATTCTGTCTTATTATTTTGATTCCCTAGAGGTGTTAGATAAGTCGACAACATAAGATTCTCTTGCTTTATTCCCTATAGTCAAGCTTTAACGTGTGGTTTGCAAAATCGTTATGTATAGAGAGCTAATCTCTAGATGCAAAGCTAGAAGCCTGCAAGGATTTAAAGACATACTGAAAACTATTTATCTGGGATATTGTTGGAAACTTCTTGCCGGTCCAAGGAATCGGGAGGGGATCAAAGACGCAGACTCCATGTGAATTAGATCCTGATCCATCTATTTAGCCCTAACAGCATGCTTATATACGCAAGCAGAAACAAGCTCTTTATACGCGTACAGCTATGACTGGTTACAGGCTACTATCCATGCATTTCTACCGCATTCGGTTGGTTGTGGATAACGGCGCGTATTCACACCATAGGTCTGTGCACCAGTCCTTCTTTCTTACTGACAAGCTTAATCAAGGTTCTGTCTCATGCGTGCTGTTCAAGGACTGCTGTTCACATTCCTTTAATGCAGGGAGTATCCGCTATCTTCTTTAAGCTCAGCTCCCTGCAGTCACTTCCCATGGGAAGGCCTCCGTCCCCTAGATATGTTCCTACAGGATATGAATACACATCATAAATAAACTTGTATTTATTTGGACAGCTTCAAACTACTCTCCATTACTAGGTACCTTTTTTCAAAATACCTATTCAACTCTGACCAATTAAAGAATGGATGAATAACTGTGTGATTGGTCTGCACAGATAATTGCTTGCCTGATGTCCAAAGATTCCTCTCTAATATCTTTTCACTGCAAGAAAGCCAGTATCCTTTTTAGTGGGATGGTAATAATGCATATTAGAAATATTTTAATGAATTTCTGAATTGCTGGGCAAGGTGTCATAGTTTAATGGCAGATTTTTGCTCACACAGCTGTCTGTAAAACAACTTAGATGCACTCAACTATTAAGCTCACAGTAGGTAACAGCATAATGCTAAGCATATTTAGTGGCTTTGCAGGAGGTAGAAGTTCAATTTTATGTTCTGCTGAAGTCATGTTGCAGTGCTGAACATAGTTTTTCTAGAAAAAGTTCTCAGCAGCCAACATATTTTGGAATGCAGTCTGTCTTCTGAAAGGTTTTGTTTCAAAACTTGTGAAGTGTCCAGAAAGTGAAAACTCAGAAAGGTTGCTAGGACACAAACAGCATTGCGTTTAGTTTCCGTAGTATTGATTTTTTAAAAACTCCATTTCTAAACCAGTGTATATTCAATCTACTTATGTCCCACATCTAGATAAGACCAGAATTGCTCTGGATTTAAAACCTGGAGCACATCTTAAAGTCACAGTTAGATTAGGACACAAGCACGAGTGTGTGCTCTGTTCTATATTGAGTCTGAATCACACCAAATTTTAGTTTGAATTGTGCAGAACAGGGGAATGAAAAGGAAGAGATATATCCTTGTCATCCTTGCAAGAACAGATGTTTGGTTACAGGTAAGCATATAACATAAAAATTACTGGGATACTATAAAGTGTGCCAGTCAATTCTTCCTCCATCCATCCATCAAAGAATGCATATTCCTCCAGTGTGTTCTCTCCACGGCAGTTAATAGAAAAAAAAAAAAAAAAAGCTGATTAAAATGCTCTGAATAATTTTCTGTGCATTAGTACAAGTTGAAAGCCAAAGTAGCATAAGGAATCCTCCTACTCCAATTCCATTAAGAAAACTTGTGTTTAAAAAGGTTTCTTCTGTCTATGAGCTTGTTTTTTTAATGATGTATATATTTTGGAGAAGTTGCTTTCCCTTAGAAGTCTTCTATTCTGTGTTAAACAGTATTAAATTGGAGCACACATTTTTCTATCCACTTGAATTCGACGTTCCTTAATCTAACCGCAATAATAGCAAGGGCCTTATTTGAAATCACTGAATAATTTGGAACGTACCTTAAAAATGAAAACTCTGCAGGCTTAACACTAGCAGTAAAAAGTGGAATATGATGGCAATTCCACTTTGTGTTATCAAGTAAAAGTTCTAGGAATGGAAGATTTGTCATAGGCATTACTTAAAAGGTGTTACTTGCTTCATCTTGGAGCAAGTCCAAACATAAACTTGTTCTTCTAGCTCCTAGTATCAGACCACTTTGTTATAACACCACCAGAAAGCAAAGCATCTCTGCAGCTTACCTGCAGTGAGTTGGCGGAGGCATTCTGGAAGGCATTCTGGAAGGCGGCTGCTGGCCATAAGAGAAACAGAGTAAAATGTTTCAAAGTAGCTTCATGGATAGGGTTTCCTTTTTTTTTTTTTTTTTTTCTCTTACATCATTATACTTATTTTGAAGTTGTATTTTGGGGAAAGAAATCCTATTCCCATTTTCCTTTTTCTTTCTCTTGCCTCTCATGTCTTTAAACTATGAACTCTTTGGGGGATTTATTCCCCAATATAAATAATCCCCTTAGCAATCTTCATGTTTATGGGCTCAGCTGAGGTTGATAAGAAGTTTTGTTTTCACAGAACAGGTTTGTTTTTATATGACCACTTTTCTATAGAGAGATATGTCAGATAGATTACTTCAATTGAACTGCCAAAGAGCCTTCAAAAAGTAGCAAGTTTAGGGCCCTGTTAAACTAGGTTAAAAATCAGTGATGTACAGCTGAAAGCATGAACAACTAGAGCTCATTAATCCTCAAAGCTTAGAATGCTTTCTGCACTTGCATGAACTGTGCTTTTAGTTTTATCTTAATACTTTTTTTTCTTTTAGAACTTATGAATTTAACCGAATGAGATCATTCTGTTTCATTACCAGGTTTCATAAAGTGGTTGGAAAGTATTCAGACATAAATTACTGGAGATTAAGAACCTAAATGCCTTTAAAAATCTGTACTTGCATACATACTCAAGTCGTATTGAGACTTACAGATATGTGTGGCTATATCTATATGGCCGCGGCGCGCGGTGGATATTGTCCCAATGTCGTGGGGACCGCGCAGCTCCCACCGAACGCCCCACGCCTCGTCCCAGATCTTTATTATTCAGGCCCACCTGGCAGTGCCTCGTTCGGTGATCTCTGCAGCTGCGGTCCCGGTGCCTCGTTCGTCGATCGCTGGAACCTGGGGTAGGCCCTCCCCCTCGCGCTAGCGCCGCGATACCCCGCGAGGGATTCCTAAGGCTGCGGGCTGTTTGTCCCCGACCAGGAGAATATCTTCCTTTTCCACCCCCAGGGGTGAGGCTTCCCCTTACCACTCTCCGGCGACAGCAGAAGGGGATGGCTGCTGTAGGTGGTCCTGCCGGAGCAGGCCCAAGGTCTTAGGGGTCCGCCGCAGGAGGCGCTCTGAGGCGCAATGCGTTACCGCCGCCCAGTATATCTCTTCTCAGAAGAGCTGGGTTAGCGGCAACAAACCAAGTATGTGGAGTACTCCAAAATAACAGACAGAACAACACAAGAGAGAAAAAAATGGGGGCTATTTTATTAAGATGAACATCAACGTATATAGGTTTTTAAAAGGGGAGGAGAGAAGGAAACTAGGGAGGTCATTGGGCATATGCAAAGTTGGTGGTGTTGGCCCATTGGTTCAATCCCGTTGGTGGGCGGTTGGTCCTCCAGGGGTAAATGCCCCTGGCCCCTACCGCCAGGATTCCAGAGCCTTCTGGAAGGCTCTGGGCGCTGCTCAGTCAGGCCCGCCAGGCCTCTAGGGTCGCACAAGGGGCATCGGGAGCCCCCTGTACAAAACCCGATCGCGCATGCCCAAGTGAGGTGTCACACAAAGGTCACCATTATCTCTAATGGAGCCCTTAGATCTTATTAAAAACTCCCTACAGAGACTGAGCTTGTGCTACAAAATCTGTAAGTCAAAAATAATAATTTTATTTCAAATTGTGGAGAACTTCATAAATAAAGAAAAATGTAATTTTTTTTTTTTTAAGTATATTGACAGGTAGGTAAATCATATGTGCATTTCTGCACTACTCCCTGCACAATAATTACTTTTAAAAAATACACATTATTTTTAGTTTTGCAGCATTCTACAAAATTTTCTTTACAGTAACTGCACTGATGTGCTTGCCTTCCAGACAAGCTCAGAGGAGAAAAGGAAAGAATATTCCTCACCATTGAAAACATTACAAATATTATGACAAAATATGACAATCTTAGAAATTAGACTTGAAATTCTCATGTAGTCACCCAGAATATATTATATATATTTATTCTGAGTGGATTTATTATCTGTGAAAGATACCAGACTGATGATATTAAAAATGAAATTACTTTATTCATTGACTTCTATGCTTCAACACTGACCTGCAAAAGCTTTCTCAAGGGGAGGGAAGTAGTCAGATACTCACTTTTGGCTAGACACTCTTATCTTTGATGAATGATATCTTACTGCGGAAGGACTCCATTGGGAATAAACCTGGAATAAAGAGGCTGCTAATGTAGGTGTAGAAGAATCTTCCCTTTATCTGCACCAGCTAGATGAAACCATGAACTTACAGATAGTGAGGTCTGTCTGTTGCATGAATTCATAGGAAAAAGCTGTTTCATGACAGTTATTATAGCTGATTGATGTACCCCAAAAAGTCTCTTCGCTTCATCCAAGGTCAGTTTATTGGACTAGGTCTGGTTCAGGTTTTGGTTCCATTCAGCAATCCTGGCAGCTCTAGTCTATCGCTCTGGCGATAGACTAGAGTAGCTGAAGAGAGGGAGACCCTGTGCACTCCAGCTTCTACTTCCAACACGAAGTACATCTATTTAGATTATTGTTGTGTCAGTCCTGCAACCAGCATATCTGTCAGTGAAGTGCCTATGTATTTACTTGAATCCTTCCAATGCTTGTGACTGGATAGAAGAAGCCATTACTCCTTCACTTCTGAAGAAGTTTCATCTTTCTAAAGCTCTTTTTTTTTCAGACAAAGTTGATATTATGCTTTTATGCCTTTTTATGTCATCATCTACATGGAAGTTGAAGGGCAAATTAGTACTGAATGAGGTATTTCTTTTGTAAATGTGAGAAAGTATCTAGGTCAGTGGGGTCAGGGGCTGGTTTAGAGCCATTTTAATAAAATGGGGTCAGTTTTTATCAAACTGAAATATACACATTTTTCTATAACAAAATTTATTTTCTCTCTAAATTATTGTGGCTTTTATTCCAGTGAAAGTGGGTACATTCTGAAGCAAAAAGAAAAGGCAGTAATATGTCTAGTATTTTAAAGAACAAAGCATCATCTTTACATAAACTGAGAAGGTTGTATTCATGCCAGAACTAGAGAGACAGATGATTTGATCTTTCTGCCAATAAAGGACTCTTGATTCTGGACGAACAAGTGAATTTGGTGTGCATTTCCCCCTTCTTTCCGAGGTAATATTTTTGCCTTAGTACTTCTATTCTAGTCCCATAGACTAGTCTTTTTTTTTTTTTTTTTTTTTTTTTTTTTTTTGTGGTGAGGAAAAATGCTTGATGCGAACAAATCTGTACTCTCAGAAGGATTTTTGCTAGGGACCTTTTTGACTTCCAGATTGTAGATGAAGATTCTTTACAATGTTTTGAACAAATGCTGCCCGAGCAAAGTTTTGACAAAGGCTTTGTGTGTCAAGCACTGTAACAGATAACCTTACTATACATTTCCCTTGTGTGGGAAACTATCCTCCAATGAGCATTTAAAAAGAGGATTTCATCAGATGTGAAAAGCCAGAAGTGCATCTCTTCTCATATGTCTCTTTTTTTTTCTATTAAGCATCAATTCCTGAATTATCTAGTTAAGAGCAAGAAAAGAAACAAACAAACAGAAAAATCCATGTCCATACCACCTGTTTTTTGACAAACCTTTTCACCTTCTTATATGTCCTCGTACTGATTCTCAGTAATCACAACTGAACAAAGCCTTAATATGTTTGCTTTTCCTTCAGGCTATATCTGTGACACCAAACTTTGTACCGTGCAGTGACTGACTTTTCCCTCTCTTCAACATAAGAACATCAAGTTTCATATTAACACCTGCCAATGAATACTGGGTTCTGGGTATGGTGATGCCTTGTGTACAAACAAGTTCTATCTTTTGCTTCGCAATCAATAGACTGTCTTATTTATATGGGGTGACATACAGCCTCAAGCCTCAAGCATCTTATGAGAGTAAACAAAAATGAGTTTTACACACTCAGCAGAGCAGCTTCCATGAGCAACAAACTCAGAGTAATCAATAAGGTTGTGGGTGCTGCATTTGACAGCAGCAAATGTTCTGAACAGCAGCAAGGAGCAGCCCAGCTGCAGAGAGGAACTGCCCTGTTACGAGATGAAGAATGGAGATCAGCTCTGCTTTATGTCTGCCTTGTTCTACTCCTTGGTGCCTAGAGGTGCTTGTCAATTGCAAGATGCCAACTCTTATATGGCAATGAAAGAATGAAAAGAGAAAGACCCTTTTCCAAAAGTTCTGGTAAGTTCCAAATCAACTAGCCATATGTCACTGCATCTTTCTACAAGACTGAGACAAATATAAGGAGCCTGTCAGCGATCTCCTTCCTTTCAACTTTGACTCCCCATTCTCAAGACAGTTGACTTCTGTGCTCCGTGAGCATGCACGTTATGTGACTCATTAAAGATCTATGATGCATAATAATATCATCTTTCATTCATGTACTGCACAATATAGCTTACTAAAAGAAATCAAAAATAGTATTACTTTTCTATATTGTGGAGATTCAATTTTATATTTTCCCCAACTGCTTCTCTAGTAGTATATTGTAATTTAACATTAGAGTGATCATATTCATAATATTTCAATTGATAATTGCATTTTCTCATGAATAGTCCATAACTATGACATGCATTACATTTCCCTTCAAATCTACAGTTTTACGAATCTAACCTTCATTTTTGTACAAATGCATTTTGGTGGTAGAAATGTGTATATATTTGTATGTGTATATGTTTGCTTTTTTTTTCATTTTACAAGGTTCTCATTGGATTTTTTTTTAATTGATAGGGCATTTTTATTCTGCTTACAACAGCCTAATTAGATGTTAGTCTTTAGTTTACTCTGTAAGTTTCACTGTTCTTTTCTGTGTGTAAGAACCTGGAGGTTCTTAACGTGACGTGTGACTTTAGAGGCTGACAGTGGTTTTGACTGCTACGCCGCAGAGCACAAAGACTAGCAGAAAATTTGTTACTTTAAAAGCTGTTTTCATCTTTTATGTCTCTCTGACTCCCATCAGAGGTTTAGTGACTGCCCTACGGACATGCCCTATGGGACGGTCTTGCCCACTCCATTTTGGCTCCACCACAAAGTCTCTGTCCATACAGAATATTTAAAGATTCAGCCAGATTTGTTCATTTTTTATTCTGCAACCACAGTCAGTGAATGCACGTTACAGAGGAAGGCAGAAGATTGCTCATGATTTGCCTATAAGAGTTTTTCTTATAAATTTATTTCAAAATAAAATATGTCTCTTCCTAATCTCAAGAAAATTTTGATGGTATTTGCTGAAACATGAAGATTTTGAACACTTACTACATGGTTACACTTTCATATTATCTGTGCACATAATCTTCTATGTAACCCACCAATTCACTGACAACAATAAAATGAGGTAGCAGGGTAATTAGAAATTGATTATTTTTTTCAGTTGTCTTTGAATGTCTTGTGTTCAACTGTCATATGATAAACTAAGTAAGAGTAATCTAATGACTTTTAGTACCTCACTGTCTAATGACTGTTATGAAAGTATATGAAACACATATATTATTATTTGGTTTCAAAAGCTAAAATATCCACAAAGTTACAAAACTTTCTGTCCTACTGATGTCTTATTAAAGAAATTAAATAATTTCTTTGCCTACTTTTTTCCTTTTCACTATGTCTCAAAAATGGAATGATCAAAAATATATAGTATTTTACATGAGAAAAAGCTGATTATCATTTTCTTCCTGCTGAAATTAATGTTGTACAGATGTAGGTAATTTAATATGCATTTTATACGTGCTGGATCAATTCCTACTTGTCTTCATCATATGTCTAGTTCTACAAAAATGAAGTAATGTTCAGCCAATGGGACTAAATATACAAATGAGAGGAATAAAGTTTGTCCAGCTACAATGAAAGTTTTTAATCATCTTACATATGGAGAGACTGCCCTCAACAGGAGATAATCACTAAGAAATTCAATTTTAACACTTAGCATTCTAAGTCTCAGAGAAGGTTAGGCATGAAAATTACAGTTAACCAAACAGTCTATTCATTTTTAAGTGACTTTTAAAATATATATGTGTGTTAATTAGTGAAAGATCACTGATGTGCACATGACATTTTTGCTTCATCATCCTTTAGCAACATTAGTCTTTCTGAGATATAAGGGATAAATTTGCACATTAAAGAGAGTCGTTTTAGAACTCTAAACCTTTCAAATCAATACACGGAATATTAAGTTAATTGTGTATTTTTTCTTTAGTATCAACACAATACTATGGAAAAAATGCTTTGAGAATCCAGCTGGAGATCATGGGCAATTATTTTATTGCTCTGCTCATTCCTTTCTTCTGTGCCATCCTTCAGAGTATTTGCTATATAAAAAATATATAGCTTTTTTTGATAAACTCAACTGCCCCAAGAGAATATCATTGAAGCTATTTATTATTTCTTCCCTTTCAGGAAAGTTTATCTTTTCAATTCTTCATTCTTTTCAATTCTTTTCAATTCTTTTCAATTATTCATTCTCCAATTTGATGCATTTTGTGAAAAGCTGCCAAGCATTTTTGCTTCTCTCTTTCTATAGGGGCCAAAAAATTATGTTGTTACTATCATTGTCAAAGAGAAAAGAAAAACACATATAAACTTTACAGAATTATGTGTAATTCAATGCTGCTCAGGAGCCTAAAACAGTGAGCATCTCCCTACTGTGTGAGCTGTTGTCCAAACACACAGAAGACAGAAATTTGACCATCAGATCTGTGTGATTTTGAAGGAAATGGGCAGTGCTATTCTGAAGGAAATGGTAAGTGAACTGAAATATTACCCCAGTGTTAAGTCTTCATTTTCTCATATTAATAAGAACTTGAAGTTGGCAGTTCAGGAGGAAAATGAGATATTAAAAGGAAATATTGGTGGATTTCTTTTTCTTCAGAGAAGAATGCAGTTACCTCAGTCTTGCCAAATGCATACAGTTAGCTGCACATGGGTGCACTGAGGTAGGTACCTGCTCAGCACACCTGACATGATCAGAACCTGCTGTGATCTCACTGGCTTCCTGTACTCCCATGTCATGTTTGATTTCAATGCAACATCATGAATACAATCTGTGATAAAGGTATTCCTTCTCAGTAAAAATCACATTAGAAAAAAACATACATATATATTTTTTCTTTTCTGCCACTTAAAGTTAAGGCAGTGCAACAAATAATACTAGCCTGAAGCAGAGTAACATGCTTCCATTCATTGAAGAAGCACAGCAGACACACAATCATCTTCCTTACAGTGCAAACAAACAAACACATCTCTGTTCAGAAAGGCTGAGCTCTCCTTGGGCTATTTCCCAAAAAGATCATGTTATCAAAGTGAAAGGGTTTTTAAATATAAAATAGATACGTTCTTACAAAAGTAAATACTTGAAGCTGGCAGACCTCATTCCTTGTTGAGTGGCTGAACCGCCAGGCTAAGTACACACTCCATTGTTATTTTTAATTCTTTCATACTTATATTCTTTTCTTCATAGTGGAGAGTGGTACAGATGGGGCAGATTTTTTTCCTAGCTAAACCTACAGGGTTGCTTCTCAGTATACCCTTTTAAAAGGGGAAGTTGAGTCTGAGTCTCCTCAGGTTAAAGATAAAGTTGAAACTGGACTTCCCTCTTTAGAATGGGCTATCTACTAGCCAGCCTGCTGTATAAATTCACTTAGCTCTGCCAGCTTGGCTAAAGGCAATGTAATTGCTTCACTTCTTATTAAACAGTGTTATCTGTGGTTTAAACATGCTAAAATATTGTCTTCAAGAGATGTAGGTACTCTTCTGTATAGGTTATGTGTCATCAGAAAATAAAGACTCCAGACATTCTGGATATGCTTAAACTGTCTATGTCTTTATCTGAAAACTTGCTATTCAGGCAAAAAGAGCCACGGCAAATAAGGGCTTCAGATGCTTTGTTATTTTGGCTATTTTGGCTATTGTTATCTCAAGACTCTTCTTTTAACAGCTGATAGAGTGCTTCCAGAAGTGGGCTGTCAGAGATTTTCCTAACATTATTTAAAGCAAAGTCTACAGACCAAACTCAGCACTCACACCCTTCTGTCTTATGCACAACATCATGTCTCCTTTTGGAAAGGCAGATCTGCTGTACAGCACTAAAGCTTTTTTCGGTTATATATTTCCTTGACCTTTGAAAGTTCAGTAGAATAGACTATTTAGACACATTTTTAAAGCTTTAAATAGCTGAGAAAATGAGTAGAAGAGCAAAAGTCATGAAGTAATTCCACTGACAGCTAAATTAGCTATTCATTTTGAAATCTGTGGAAGAAAATGAAACATTTAAGATTTTTTTTTGCATGATGAGCCTAGAGGAATTAAGCATAAACTCTTAGGAAACCTTGATACTCCTTTAATGTAAATATATTTAATAATCAGAAGAAAAGAAGGCAAATTCAGATTGCTTTTCCAGGTTGACCACATCAGCTTTATAATTCGCTGCTCTTTACACATTTTCCAGATATGTGGGCTAAAGGAGTGTTCTCATTTCATTTCCTATTTCTGCTAGAGGGGCTGGTTTCTCTCTGTCTTTTCTTAACTGTTTATGAATGATAATAATAGTGAGATTTCTCTTTTTATCACCCTGCATAAGTCTGAAGTTTGACTGAGAAGAGAGATAGCAGACCAGTGACTTTTTGCTCAGTATCCTACACTATTACACTCTTTTCTCTGTAGGCTTTACTACCTGAAGATGTGCATGAACCTCTGAAATTCAATTGATCTAATCAAATAATACACTATGAAGAAAGCTGGCAGGCAGATACCTGTCTGGTAGATTTCTGATGTTCTTTCACTTGATAGATCCTATTACCTACAATCTCGAAGCTTGGAAATGGACTGCTGTCAGCTGGTACTTCATTTCAGAATTCCTTTTTTAAATAAGTTATGTATGCTCCACAAGATGAAGAGTGATACACTGTGCTGAGAAAATATTGATGAGGTTTTTACTAGTAATTTGTTTTCCTGAAAATTAAACAGATGGGTGCTCATGCATCTCTCCTAGGGCATGGTCTTTGCCGCGCTCCTTGTCTGTGATTCAGCACAGCTGAACTAACAGAGGGGGCAATACTATTTTTTAACTGGAAGATCTCCAAAAGAGCAATATCCTTGTGGATCATTCATTTTGGAGGATGTTTTTGTTTTTGTTTTCTCTACCTTTTGTGCACAATATTTGAAATAGCTTTTAGATGCAAAAGAACTGAAGAACCATATTTTTCCCAATCAATCTTTATCCGTGAACTAATAAAAAAACTCTATTGGGCATCACTCCTTGTATATTTAGACTTTTAAAACGGAACAATCTGCTTTTAACACATAGTTGAAAAACACAATTCACAGGATTTCATGCAGTTCTGACTGTAGATAAGGAACAGTTTTTAGATTAAAAAGTTATATGCTGTTATAGTACAAATTTACACCAGTGAAATTTCATTGAAATCTCTGAACAATGATGAAAAAAATATGGAGAAATACCCTGCAATCTTTTGATTCTTGTCCATGGGTAAGTCTTTAAGGATAAAAGGCTTTAAGGATAATGGAATGTTTTGATACATAGAATTATATTTGGCTATCCTGAAACAGTGACTGCTTGCTGGATTCTTCTGAACACACACTGCTATGTAGCAATGTCCATTTCCCTTTTTTGGTAACTATTTCCCTTATATTTTTTAAATCAACAAACTCTCTCAACTGCAACATTATTTTGTCTTGTAGATCATTCATACAAAAATTACTACATGTAGTTGGAAGATATTTTCTTTTGCTGTTATTCAGACTTTCTGAAAAAAATTACATCTTCCATAGTTGTAACTATTTTATATTTCCCACATTTTCTTTTTCTGTTTTTTTTTTTCTCTCTATTTTTGAAAGACATTAATAGAAATGTTGCTGAATGGATCTTTTTGTCCTTTTTTTCCCCTGTTTTCTTTTTTTTTTGTTTGATTGTTTTTTTTTTTGTTTTGCAGTCTAATCTGCCTAACAACCAAAGTACTTAGGAAATATGCCAATCAAGTTCCAACCCATTTGCAATTATTTTTAAAAACAAGTCCCTCAGGACTAGAGAAGACCAGAGGAGTGTTCCTTATAAGGAAAACCATTGTGAACAAAACATTTATTTTAATTCTGTAGCCCATAAATAAACCAGGGCCAATATTGAATAATATGCAAGCATCTAACTCAGCTAACAGAGTGTATATAATAGATATATTGTCCGACTCAGACATTTTACCAAAACACACTGTCAGACGTAATTCCTCTCTATGACATGGTAACATACATAGAAAATCAGGCATTTAGAATATATTTCAAACCTTTTGATAAAGATTTTGTAGTCATCTATTTGACCTTTTGACAGGAAATAATAGTAGAAGTGACTATATTGCAACAGAATGATTGCAGACCAATTAAAAATATATATATTTGAAGTAATATTGGCTAAGTAATAATAGAGATCTGTGAATTCTGAAGTAGGAACCAAGTGTCCTAAGTCCTGTAGCATTCAATATTTTATTAATAATTAATTTTCATATGTTCAATCTTGGAATAGATTAATGAATGTTGGAGCGAGAGGGTTGACAACCCATCTTGGGATGGATCAATAAACATCACTGAGAGACACCGTAGGTCTGTTTCATACCATTAGGAAGCAAAGTGTCAAGCTTTAGGCTTAGCACATTACAAAACATACAGGAAATGTGAGAATCCCAGGGAGAACAGCAAATAAACTTAGAGCTTTAGAAAAAGAATAAGATGATAAGGTTGGTGTAATAGAGAAGAGGTTTTATTTGTAATTTCCCATTTGTAGGATTTATGAAGAATTTTTCCTCTATAAACTCGTGGAAGACAAAATGAGAAATAAATATCCGAATTTGTAGCAGAAGAGATTTTGTTTAGGAGAACTTTCAGCCTGCTAGTACAGTTACACAATAATGATGGAGGCTACAAAAATTTAATCGTTAAAATGAACATGAACATGTACATGAACATGAACATGTCTAACTAGGATAATTGAAAAGTCCAAAACCTGACACAAGACAGGGACGGGAACCCAGAACTTATGGAAGTCGTTTGATGATCCTATGATTCTCCTGTTTCCTCCCTCAGAAGGACAATTTAAAGATTCAATGAAGTCATCGCAAATATTTAAAGCATCCAGAGAAAACAGCTCTTGAATGCTTGTCCTTTAGAAAACTAATAAGGAGTATATAATTTCCTTTGTCAGTAAGTAGGAAGATTAGAACATTCTGTCCTTTTAAAATATATTTAATATAACCATGCTGCTGAGACCCTGCCATGACTAATGACTAGTCTAGTTCAATTTATTGATAATAAGACTTAATTTTACCGTGGAGTTGAACTGGTGACTACTGCAAATATGTAGATATATTGCTATACATATGAGTGCTCTGATCACCTCTTCTGGGAAAAAAAATATATATATATATATACACATATATATATATGTATGTCTTTTTTTTTTTTACTGTTTAGGATATACTGAGGCAAGAACTTGTTTGTGTCCAGTGTTGTAAAACACAGATGATGCAAGGTCAGTTGGTTTCCCAAATGCCACATCTAGGAATTAGATAAGTAATTAGAAAAGACTACATTGAAATAATTTCAAAATTAGATGTACAGCCTATTTTATCTGATTATAATATAACAACTTGATTATGATATATTAGCTGTAAATATGATCAAACTTCTTATATTTACCTAATTAAGACCACAATTTTCCACATATATTTCACAAAGATTTATTGCACTTATTCCAAAATGTTCTTTTTTTCATATTGCATTAAAGATGTAAGTCTATTATCTAATACATATTTCCCTTTCATCTAAGAGAAATAGTATTAGGTAATTCTAATGACTATTTAATTATTTACATGACTATAAATCTGATGGGGATGATGTTCTTCATCTCTAAATCCATCACAGTCTGACATCTGATTGACAATTCAGGCCTTTTCTGAAGGCTTTTCTGTTCAGTGATAACTATAATTTGTTAGATATTATTGAACCAAATTAAATAGTAATTTGGTATTTGTATTCACACTTTCCTCTAAATATTCTAATATATCCTGCTTTTTTTTTCTCCCCCTCTGTGTTTTTAAGCTCTATTGGACAGGAAATATTTTATACTACGTATTTTACACAATTTACAACGTTTTTTAGGCAATAAGGTTGTGACAGACCACACATATTCCAGTAACAGGAAACTCTGAAGTCTATTTCATGCACACTGTAATGAACTCCGAATAAGTGTAGTATCCATTTTCAAGAAATGGGCATTAATCCATCATGGGATCATAAGATGATTTAGATACAAAGCAACTTCAGGAGGTTTACACTCCTAACTCCTTGGAAATCCATGCAGGCTACTCCCACTTGCCTTCTTCATTTTCATGTGTCCAAAACTTGTTGTGACACAGCCCTGGGATGTGCAGCAATCATGGCCTAGCTCCATGATTTTCTCAGGGACCAATCTAGGGTCAACCAGCCTGTAGTTCAAGCAATTGCACCTTTTGCCTATTTTGGAGATAGGTCCAAAGTTAGCCTTTTTACAGTCACCAAGGACTGCTCAGGAACTCCACAAACTTTTAAAGATGGCATTAACCACAGGAATTTTATTTAGACTACTTAGGACAGGATTCAATTCCGAATCAATTCTAAATTTAGGTATTAACAGCAGGTGTCTATATGAAAGATAGTTATGTAAGGTAGTTATATGTAAATTCTCAAACTTTAAACACTTTAAAGCTTACCTACTGCCAAACAGCTGATTTTCTCCTTAGCCACCACTAACTGCTGTCTGCTTCTCCAGTTACTGCAGTGGAACAAACTTCTAACAGATACAGAGCTTACAGGTGGAAGCTTGGCTCATAGAAATCAAACTTCAGGTATCTTCATTGCAAACTAGATCCTGCTAATGGTGGCAATGAAAAATAACAGATAAATTGGGAGTGCCATAGTGAATCTTTTTTAGGATAACAAAAATAAAGAAACTTGTTAGAGTTTTAAAAGTGATTCCTTTGTTAATGGGGAATATCTATCTTAAACTATATTGATCAAAAAAACTTTTAAAATATTTAGGACTTTTACATAAAACACCCAAGCTTATGTTAGAATATTATTTCAATCCTACCATCTCCACACAGGCACATGACCTTTACCTCTTGAAGATTATTATTACTAAAGGCACTGTGTCTTCTACAGTGTAGCATATATCCTTATAACTTCCCTCTACCTCCTAACTCCTGTGCGCTCCAAGCTCCCCAGTTTTGCTGTAAATTTGCAGAAGAGTTCAATAGCACCTGCAAACAGCTCTGAGCAGCCCTGAGACCTTCAAACCAATGATTCTCACAAAATCTGTAAGGTCAACATGAGACAATGTACATGCTCATCTAACTTCAAGATGTGCGTGAGAACATCAAATCAGACAGCTGTTGCATGCTGAAAACATCTAGCAAAAAATCATGTTGACTACATTCCTATTTGACTTGGGTATAAAACATACCCATGCTTCTGAGCATTGAGACAAGTTCTCCTGGAAAGCAGAGGACCTGCAGCGGATAGCTCCCCTGCCCCAATTTGATTGGCAGAGGTAATGCTCCTTGCACAATGGTTTAGTATGGGATACTTTATTACATCTGCAAATGAGGGCCAGCATCATTACTGTGCTTTTATTTCCCACCTTCAGTCATGTCTACTCATTTTACCCCACCTACTATTCTTCATTTTTAATTAGAAAGAAAATGCTTTATTGTATTGCCTAGAGGACCTAAGCACCTAGGCCTCCATGGAACTGAGTGCTGTATAAACAGAGGAGGACGCAGTTTGTCACTTACACAGAGGTCATAATCTAAATCATTGAGAGCAGTAGGGGATCATGACAACAAAATGTATATAATCACAGTAAATATTTCTGCAAAGGTCTTTAAAAACTAGTAATAAATACTTTCTTTCAGGGAGCTGGAAATCCATGGGGAAGAGTGCAGTGTCAAAAAAAAATGATCAGGTAATAAAATGAGCACTCAGATATATAGATAGTAGAAAATAATTTAGCTTTTTGATTAGTGTTCACTGTTTACAAAGACACACTCATTTGAACTCTTATTTAAAGGAGTTGTGTTTCAAGATGAACTCATACGTAGGATTAATGAGATAAATGAATATTAAGAGGTTAGCACTGATGTTCACTTAGCTTTTCAATTTTTTGTTTGTTTGTTTTGTTTATAACCTTATTGGTATCCTTCAACTGGAGTACAGCAATTCCTGTAATTTTTCCTGTGTTGTCCATGAGGAATCCTGACAATTACGAATAAATAAGTCAAATAAGTCTATACTTGCTCAGTTGGTAACAAAAGCATAAGAAAGGATAAACGTGTAATTCCAGGAGTCATCCCAATCTTTGTTAAGGGGTATCATTATTTCATTCTATTTCCTTTTATTTTCCTATTTTCCATTAACTCTTTTGAAGAAGTCAGTCAACACATAGACAAAAATCCACTCAAGCTTCCAAAAGATACTTTACAAGGTTCCTCAAAAAATGTTCTTTCAGAAACTAAGGTCATTGCATGGAAAAGACAAACAAACAAAGCAAAACAAAACAAAACTCTAAAAGATGAGAAACAAAGGTATGAATTAATGGCGTCTTCTCCCAGTGGAGTTTGGTTCCTTGTGAAGAAAGGTCACAAGGGATTGATGTTGGTGCCTGTGAAATTCATAAATCATCTAGAAAGAGGAGAGAGGCAGGTGGCAAAGTTTATTGTCTGGACTGAATGTCTACACAGAGCAATTAAATGCACAGATATGTAAAGTAATGCACTTAGGTGGGAAAAAAATCCAAATTTTGCATATACTTTAATGGCTGTAAATGAGCAATTATTTCTCNAACAAACAAAGCAAAACAAAACAAAACTCTAAAAGATGAGAAACAAAGGTATGAATTAATGGCATCTTCTCTCAGTGGAGTTTATAGAAAAACATACTGATGTTGTAATAAATAGCTCTGTGAAAAGCAAAGCAAACACTTTAGGAATGTTTAGAAAAGGAACAGAGATTAAAAAAAAAGGAAGACCACCATGATTCCACCACATAAATCCATCTGCCATCATCTTGAGTAGTTCAATAGAGAACTACAAATCTATAAATGAAATGGAGTGTATGACTGGAGAAACATCTGTTACCACTTCTTCAAAAATAAAAGTTAGGGGACATCATATTAAATTAACACAGGAATCCCCCACTGCAGGATACTTTGCATGCTAAAACGTAACAGTATTAAGAAAGAGAGTCTGGATTCATAGAAAATTTCTTCAGAGCAAAGTCCACTTAAAGGTATTAAACACTTTGCTCATGAGACCCTTGATCTGCAAATTTCTGGGGGGGCATTGGAGACCATACAAGTAGAAATAGTACTCTGTTATTACCTTCCTGAGACCTACTGTGTGACATGATCTAGGTGATCCTGCTTGTGCAGGGAGGGGTTGGACCAGATGATCTCCAGATGTCCCCTTCCAACCTCAAGCTGTAATTCTGTGATATATTTTTTTCTTATATGCATCTCATATGCATCTCATATGATGCATTATAAGCCATTTTTGTAGGTAAGTTACTACACTAGATGAACTTGTAGGGACCTTCCAATACTTCCAGTACTGGCCATCTATGTCTCTCCCAACATTATATCCAACTCTGTGAAATAACACATTCTTCTCTCTCCCTCTGCCCCTAACTCTTCTGATTATATCAGCTTCACAGAAGAAGAATTAAAATAAAGGAATCATTACTGTTGAATTTTTTAGGTAATACTATGGAATATTTTAGTAATAGTAGGAAGTTGTTAACTCTTAGTTGCTAAGGATCTGTGCTTTAGAATAAGTTTTCTATATTTCTTTCAGCATTTATAATCTTTCCAACACACAAAGTTACAGGTTTTTCATAGGAAGAAGTTACAGGATTGTTGCAACAAGTTGATGATGAGATATCTTTCTATATGCAGATGATTGGACAACATCATACCCTAAAATACCATTGGATCAATGAGTAATTAAATCAGTTTTATACTCTCTGGCAGCGGTATCATAGTCCTGAGACTGAGTGGTATCCAAGTCTAGAGACAAGTAGAGTCTACTGAATGATTGCAGTCATTTTCTCTGTTCTTTTATGTCATGTTGTTGCCATTAGACTGCACATACAGATAACGATACAATAATCATGCTTTCCTCTGTGCACTTTATACAGGATCCTTGCATTCCAGTATCCTCATTGATTCCAAAGCTTTTCCTTTTTATGAATCAGCTGGTTCATTAAAAATTCTCTATGGCTTCTCAATGAGGGTGACTTTGAGGTTGAACTATCTATCTTTAAATAAATCTCAGAATGCATCTCACCATAACAGCCTGACAATCTCCTGACATGAAAAACGCAATTCTACTATGGGCAAGTTTTGTTTGTTTGTTTGTTTTGGCTTATACCTACTGCTTTCTTTTTTGCCTGTGTTTTCCTAAATAATGGATTCAGCTATAACTTACAGCTACTCCTACTGCATTTTGTGAGTCAGCTAAAAATGGACATGAGATGTCAGACAATTTCTATTTTTACTTCACTATTTTTGCTTAATTCTTAATTCATGAATCAAGTCTCTCACATTTGTATTAGAATACTTTTGTTATCACTCTGCTTTGAAAATCCCTTTGATGTTTGTAATGTGTTACCACCTTTGTTTTCTCCCAGTGTAATATACCTTCTCCTTTAGCACTAATCTAACATCACAAAAGACTCTGAAAACCTCCACAAAAGGACAGTTAGTATAAAAATGCAAAGGAAGTTTCAGGTATATAGGAATTATATCAGGAAAATATTATGGTAGTTTAAAATTTTGTGATATTTATATAATATATACATGAAATATATATATATAATTTTTATAATTGCAGAAAAATATATATGTTATATATCTGATAGCCTTGGCATATGACTTAGTCCCTTTGAGACTATATTCAAGTTGGGCTTAAATTATTGTGACTACAATATATTGAGACTATAAAATTTAAAAGTTTGAAAGGTTTAGAAGTTTTAAAAGGGTGTTAGTACTCCAAATACTTTTGCAGTTTAAATGTGGCTGAGTGTCAAAGAAAAACACGTCTTGCTTTTAGCCCCTATACAAAAATTTTTCAATATTGGATTTTTAAAATCGAGAGTGCTATCACTGCTCATCCAAGGGATAAACTCATCATCTCATCTCAAAAGAGAATTTATATTCCTGATATTATCTGGTATTATGAAATAAAGAACACTTAGGTGAATTAACTCTTTTTTCTTTTTTAGGAAATATTCAACTTTGAGCTTTGCAGAATATAAAAAACTACAGAGGATTGGTGACACATTAGTTAGTAAGACAGTTCTTATATTCATAAGGTTTTTTGATCATCTACTAGAAATTGCCATAGAATTATTTTGCTTTGAATTCTCCTTCCTTTTTATTTCTTTGTTCAGTGCAAAAATAATAATAAAAAAACCAACTATCATGAAAATATACAGGCCAAAGTGTTTTTTTGCTATCAGCCTATGTATAAAACTGATATAAATTGCTACTAATAAAGTAAGTTAGTTTTCCCTATGCAAGGGTAAAAATAGATACAAGAGATGCAGGACAGTGTAGGAGCAAGCATATTATTTTCAAGTAACCTAACATTTCATCTCCTGGATATTCTTCTGAAAGCCGTAATTCATGTATGACCCCTTGCTGTCTGATTTACTGGTCCACAGTACTCCTGGTAAAGGGTCTGACAGCTCTCTTATGGAAAAATATAAAATAAAATAAAATAAAATAAAATAAAATAAAATAAAATAAAATAAAATAAAATAAAATAAAATAAAATAAAATAAAATAAAATAAAATAGGTTTAAAATATTGAAATATTGCATTATTTTGCTTCCTTATTTTCAGGAGACAAGGAAGGTCAGAGCTGTCAAAGATCTTTTCAAATTGGCAAGATATTGTTCGAGCAAATATCTAGTTCATGTTGAAGAAATTCTGTTTGAATCAGATATAAAGCAGAATGTAGAACTGTGATTCCATTGTTCAAAAAAATGGACTATCTACGCAGTTCATTAGATGAAGTTGTTCCAAGGGCCGCTGTATGGGATGCTTTCAATTCACTTCACAGAGCATTTGACTCAATTCTTTGTGCCTAATAGGTACTATTGAACAACAATTTGTTTTGTGATGTATGCATAGTAATACAGCTAGATAATTTTCTGGATTTTGATTGTATGTGCATAAAAGATTTTCTTAAAGACAGACCCAAGGAGATCCAAACAGAAAAGCAGCACCATCAGATCATGGAGGAGCTCATATTTAATAGAAAAAGCCCCATTAATCTGTTATTTGTTGTGGTTGAATGTTCTCTAGGAGAGCTTCAAATAAACCCAGTCTTCTAACATATGTAGGACAAAGTTTTTGTCTCAAGCTGCAGTAACTTCTCCTGTTTCAGTGAAAGACTTCTAGTTTGTTTGCCATTTCCTTAATCAAATCTCTTCTTCCCTGTATCACCTAAACAAATGTTCTCTGAAGAATGCACTTAACAGAAAAGACATATATGCACCCTTTATCAACTGGAGAATTTGCTTGAATTGAAGCAAGAGTTCAAAATCTGTGTTTATGTCAATGACAGAAAGGTTGATGTGCTAAATAGGTAACAGTGTAACATGAATGTCACCATTGATAATTTCCTTATGTTTGATCCTGGGCTCTTTACTTGTAAGTTATTCACAGATATAGAGTTTTGTCATGCTCTTAGTAGTATGACAAATAACACCATTATTCACCATAACAAAGTGAATGAAATACTGGTTCTCTAGTTTACCATCAAGACCAATTAACATCAAGTAGATTTTTAGATTATATTTTACATATATTAAAACAAAAAGACAAAGGTAATTTCTGGCTGAAATGCCAGCTGCTTATCACGCATACAAACATTTGATGCTCAGTCAAACTTAAGAATTTTCTGAACTGTTTTACTTGATTGTGTACCCTGAACGAAGCAATCGTTTTCCATTTACCTGGTCTGATATGGAATCACAACTAAAACACTATTTATTATTCTGTCGCCTGCACTCAAAGCTGCATCAAGATTTTTCTTCAAGAATTTCTCTTTGTTGGTTATATCTTTAATGTGAAGCTAATCTATTTTTTTTTTTTTGAAACAGCACTGGTTTAATACGTAAGTTTTAGAAACATTAACATATTTGAAAGAAACGACACAAATTTAGCATGATCTTTCTTCTATTTATCAAAATATACAATGATAAAATTCTGAGGAAATATTGATTAAAACAATTATGAAACTCTGATCTTATGGGAAGGTCTGTTAATGGACCTACACACCATTTCACCAATTTCATCACCATAGTAAAGTGTGTTGCATCTTAATGGGATATTTTTGCCTTAATGTGGTTTCCCTTCATAGAATACCCTCTTGAAGATGTTTAATCAGGAGCCCTCCAGTAGAATAAACCGATACATATTATTTGGTATCTGTATGAATGATCAGTAAGAGAGAGAGCTTGTCATCTGGAAATTTCACTATTATACCCCCCTTTTCCCCACAAAACAGTGTAATTTTCTCTTTTGTTATAAAATCCTTTTCTGGAAAGTAGAGTGGTTAAATCTGTGTGGACTGAAGCCTATTAGCTCATGTCTTTAACCTCACTGGAGATTGTGAAATATGTTTTTATAAAATGATTTTTAATTAAGTAGGGCAGAGTGACATTGAAGAATGGACTCTGTTTTGAAGTCTCTGTGGAGATTGGTGCAAAGCACAGAGAGAACAAGCTGCTTTTTGGTATAAATCAACTGATCTTTGTCTTGCTTCCTGAAACCTCCAATGTGACAACTCTTGCTGAATTTGCCTTCCTAAGAAGTTATTTAACCTCATGTATTTGCTCTCAGATATTAGGTTCTTCAAATCATTAACCCTCTGACCAGAGTCTAGTACTGGGACAATCTTTACATAGAAGGAGCATTTGCACTAACAGCTGTACTCTTAGAACAATACTACACCCAGTACCTTGTTCATATCTACTTCTTCTAAAACTCAAAAAGAAAAGAGGATTAAAAAAAAATAAACTGCTTCAAAGATAATTGTATAGGATATACACAGAAAACTTTAAACCACCGATTAACTGAAATTAATGACTTTCCCCTGTACTTAGCTCCAGTGAGGCCACCAGGAATATCACATGCAGTTCTGGGCTCCCCAGTACAAAAGGGACGTGGAACTTCTAGAGAGGGTCCAGCGTAGAACAACTAAGATCATTAAGGGACTCAAACATCTATCGTATGAGGAAAGACTAAGAGAGTTGGGCCTTTTTAGCCTGGAGAACATTGAGAATGGATTTGATCAACATGTACAAATATATGAGGGTAGAATGTAAAGAGGATGAGGCCAAAATCTTCTCTGTGCCGACCAGTGACAGGACAAGGGGTAATGGGTTCAAATTGAAACACAGGAAGTTCCATCTCCGTATGAGAAAGTACTTCTTTACTGTAGGGGTGACAGAGCCCTGGCAAAGGCGGCCCAGAGAGGTTGTGGAGTCTCCTTGTCCTAGCAATCTTCAATATGTGCCTGGATTCCACCCTGTGCCACGTGTCCCTGCTGGAGCAGGGAGGTTGGACTAGATGATCTCTAGAGGTCTATTCCAATATCAACCATTCTGTGATTCTGTAATTTAGCCATTTATTCACCATTTCCAGAGATATACTATTTAATCTGAAGAGACTTTAGGAAAGGAAGATGGGGGAAAGGACTGAGAGAAGAGGGGTTGTAGATGAAGAAACACTCCTTTTGAACAACTCCTCAGCCATCAGAACAGAAGTTAGCGTCGGTCATTCCAACTAACATAGAGCAACCTTGGAATTAACCACAGAAAGAAAGTGGACTGCCGTTTCACACCTTACTTCCCTTTACTGAAGTAATACCAATCTGCCTGTTTTAAGTCTTTGATTGACTAAATATTCAGGTAAATTCCAATTAAACACCTCAGTCTTTTGAAACCTCTGTTTTTTCATGCTGATGATGTCCATGGAGTGGCAATGGGAGTACAATGATTGGCACCAAGAGCAGCTGGTGCCTGTCTCTCATTCTGGGAAACTTCAGGCCTATAAATCTCATATAAACACACACAAAGGTTTAGTCCTGTGGAGTAGTAGTCTGTGAAGTTAATGCACACCTGTAGTGGGAGTAGTGCCAGCACGTGCCACTAATACTTGTTCTGCTGTTCACTATGATTATAATTTCAAGCCTATCTTCAAGGGGTTTGCTAGTAAACACTGTTGCAAGCAACAAGCATTATTTCCACATGAAAAGTTCATATCATAAGTTTTTCAAATCATTTTAAACTTGGATCACTTGGGCTTCAAAATTTATACAATCTTTTCAGTTATCTTTGACAAACCAGGTGTTCAGCAGTTATAAATCTCCTGATAAAAAGTCTTGTGTTGTCTCTGCCGGCGTTGTACGTTCAGAGAAAAAAATTAATTATAAAAGCGGATATCAGGTTTAGGATTCACATTTAATCATTATCATTACATAATACTCTTCAATCCCATTTTAGTCATCTCAGTGCATTAAAATACAAAATTTTACAGGTATTCCAAGGAAAATTGGACAATAAAAAGACATTTTATTTTATTGTTTGTAACATTTCGTAGGAATAACCAATTTTAAGGAAAAAAATCCAGGATGTTTCTGGATATGTGGGATGGAAGTTCTACTCAAAAACTGTAGTATGTGTACCAAAATAAGCAGTAAAACTAGAAAAGGTTTAAAAATCGACAGGCTCTAAAAGTTTATAATTAAAAAGCAAACATGGGGAGGTAATTGCCACATGGCTAAGTTTAAATAGAATACATAGCTTTTTCAGTTTGGTTTAAATTAAAGGGTTTGACAAGTTAGAAAATGTATTCTCCATTTCCCTTTCTCTTAGACACAGAGATCTAGGACTCTGGCAGATTTTTTTCTGGAGTTTGATTCTGACCATGTTCTTGAATACCTAGGAGGTGAGAATTTTTTTTTTTTAAAGTAGTAAAAAAAATCCTGTACTTTAAAGTCAATGGAATTTTACAGCAATATTTAAACAAAATGTCCATACTAATGCAGGAATAATCTAATGAGATTTGCTAAGGAATGGGCTGTTCTTGTAGCATGTAGACACTACGTTACTCCGTCACTTTCATGTATTACTCAAACTTTCACAAGGTTCAGATATATTTTCAGATTTTTCTGATGGTTCAGTAAATAGAGTACTGTGAAAAGACACAGATACTATACTAATATTGTCTGACACTAATTTGCAAAGCGTGAGGGCTGCAACCTATCTTGCCTATTATTTGCCCAATTAACAATCTGTTCTGAGAACTTGCTGAGAACCATGGAAAAGGAGCCTGAAGATACCTGATGTCTCTCTTTACAATGTGGAGTTTAAGGGGTAGTAGCAAAAGCTTTGAAAATAAGGGCACAGACCAAAACCAAAAGCTCCGGGGCTCTAAGTAATTCACTGATGGTCAGTTACCAGTCACTGAAGCAGTATAACCTTGAGAGCTGGGAAAAAATGCATATAACAAAGAGAGAGAGAGGGAGATAAAAAACCATCAGGCAAGCAAAAAACAGGAACAAAACAAAACAGAGCAAAAAATGTTGAACAAATGGAACAAAGACTCTAGTGCAGCCAGGACATGTAACATCCTCCACCATTCTGCGCAGTCAATGTAGTCCAGCAAACTTCATCTTTGACAGAGGTAACTGTCAGGAAACTCAAATCACATTAGGAAAAAAAAAAAAACCAAAATCTCAGTACTTGAGGAAAAGATTATTGTTATTGGTTGAGGAAAAGCCCAAATGTCGTGAGAAGCCCCACGATCCCTGGCTCTCCAAGAGCCTTTTGACTCCCCAGACAGTTACCCATGACTGCATGTGGCAGTATGAGTGTGTGTCTCTCTGTGTGTATGTCTCAGGGTGTATTTTCCCCTCAAGTCCTATGTATTTCCCCCCTCTAAATACCCTAACACCTCTACAAACAAAAAGAATAAAAGAAAGGAAAGGAAAGGAAAGGAAAGGAAAAGAAAGGAAAGGAAAAGAAAGGAAAAGAAAGGAAAAGAAAGGAAAAGAAAGGAAAAGAAAGGAAAAGAAAGGAAAAGAAAGGAAAAGAAAGGAAAAGAAAGGAAAAGAAAGGAAAAGAAAGGAAAAGAAAGGAAAAGAAAGGAAAAGAAAGGAAAAGAAAGGAAAAGAAAGGAAAAGAAAGGAAAAGAAAGGAAAAGAAAGGAAAAGAAAGGAAAAGAAAGGAAAAGAAAGGAAAAGAAAGGAAAAGAAAGGAAAAGAAAGGAAAAGAAAGGAAAAGAAAGGAAAAGAAAGGAAAAGAAAGGAAAAGAAAGGAAAAGAAAGGAAAAGAAAGGAAAAGAAAGGAAAAGAAAGGAAAAGAAAGGAAAAGAAAGGAAAGGAAAGGAAAGGAAAGGGAAGGAAAGGATAGGAAAGGAAAGGAAAGGAAAGGAAAAGCAACACCTTTATTTAATGCTTATTTATTGCATATATGTTCAATTTGGGTAATTATCTCTTCGGATAAGGTTTGAAGGGTTGTCAAATATTACTGCTTATACTTTTGCTCCAGGAAATGGAGAAAATAAAATTCATTAAGTCCACAGGAAAAAAAAAAAAACCTTTAAATTTGCAGAAACTATCATTGAACATTTTTAAGGCTCAGTGAAGCAGAAAAAGGATTTATTTCAATTTAAGTACCTGAGATTGCCAATCAGACAGCAACGACACTTCCACAAGATTTAAACAGGCAGTAATATGAATGATTATGAGAATTTATAATATCAGTTGTACAAAGACACCACAGGAAAAAAAGTCAGGCAGACTAGGCCATGAAAAAAAAAAGTTTATTGATCAAATGTGTGATAACGATTATTCTTTAAGGCTTCAAGAACACATAATTATAAATAAATTATTATTCATGGCAATTGCACTAGCTGTGCCCTTTTCTTTGGATTCCTACTTCAAGAAAAGTGTTTTGATCAACAAATAAACTGAATATTAGTTAAATGATATCTGTTAAGATGTTTTCCTAATCATTTACGCATTTTGCGTAAGGTTTCTTTTCTGTAGAATACAAAATTAAAATTGCCAAAACTGAATTAAAAAATCTGATCTAAATTTTAGTCATGAATAAAATATCTATACTTCAGTAGTCTGTACACAATCCTACCTTAATTAAACTATTTAGTAGTATCTTCGTGTTGTTTTTTTTTAAACAATTTGACATGCCATTCACAAAAAGTAAAAAACTTAAAGCCTAACCTAAACATGATTCAGCAGCACAAAGTTTGTGGTGTGAAATATCCAAATATACAGAGAGATATTGTTAACTATTGAATAAAAAAAACTTTATCAGTGTTGTTGAGTTTGGGGATAATTATGAATGAGTTTAAAAACGTCAGCATCTTCTCCATTAATGAGGATCATAGGGGTGCAACTGTCAGACATAGTAGCACTCCTTTCCGTATTCTTTTATTAATTTATATCCTAAGCCAGACATTTTGACGCTTTGTTTATTTAAGAATTGCAGGCTCCAGTTTCATTGTGTCTTTCTTAGATCTCCAAAGTGAGATCTTTGTATACAAGAGCTGAAATTCATGGAACTGAGGTTTACTAATAACACGTTTAAAGAGCCACAAGCACTAAGAAAATAAAACACAAGTATGAACTGAAAACTTCAGCTTTCTAAGTGGAGCAGACCAATAGCTACTTCATCTAGGAACCATGAGAACATCACTAGTATGGAAATAATTCCATAAAATTACTTTTGCAACAATATGTCAATATTCATATGAGTTGGGAGAAGCCTTGAATGTCCTGGTTTTTCACACTACTTGTGATGACCGTTTGTCCTCACTGGTTGTTTAGAAAACCAAAGTCTAGTACCTCCAAATGTGAAATATTTTAAGAAGTTTTTCTCAGCAGATATAATAGAACCTGTGGCAACTAAGTTACGCAAGCTTAATATCTACCCGAATGATAGGTATGATAGGATGAAAATAGGTATCTTTTTTTCTTCTTTAAAGAATATCTTAGACTAATTATCAATATCATTTTTCAGGCTTGATATCACTGCAAGAACTGCTTTTATTTCAGAATATCACACAGTTCTGAGTAGTCTAACACTAATTCCATCAAAGCGTATTCTCACACTGAGCGGAACTACTCTTTTGTGATAATGTTATGGCAAAGCTCAGCATCTCTCCATACTACTTCTATTCTATTCCAGGGAGAGGTGTTAGGGAACAGTACCCATAAAACAGTTAAAAAAGGAGTGTTAGTCTTCCTTTTTTTCCCCCCTATTTCTTATCTTTTTTTTGCCAAAAATCTGTTGTTATTCTTTCAGCTGAGTTTTCAGACAAATCAAGACTATATGTATAAGCAGGATATGTATATAAAAATATACTAGAAGACTGTTTTCAAAAGATTGTTTTCTGACTAGTTACTCAGTGAAACTTCTAACAGGAGAGCAAAAAAGCATTGATAATGATTTAGTTATAAGGGCAGGTGTTCTCTGGAAAATTGAAAAATGTGTTTTTTTTTCTTAACTGCCAGAAAGCAGTCAAATGATAACAGCTTCCACTAGCTAGTGACTTGCACCATGGTTTTCAACTGATTGGGTATCAACCATTCATCTTAACTTGAAAGCAGGACTGCAGTTTCCATCAAGAAGTTCATTTAATCCAAACCCCATGTCATTTTTATTCCTATCAGGATTTCAAAATAATGAGGCACACAACAACCACAATAAAAAAAAAAAAAAAAAGAAATTGGAAGGACAAACATCAAGTTTGTTTTCTTACAGTCAATCAAAACAACCTTGTCAATAACAATGAGACCTTCAGAACTTTATTTTCATTTTCTAGTAGATTTAGTACATAAGTGGATTGTTGTTTAAAGAAACTGAAAATCATAAAACAATTATTTTACTTTTTAAATTAATTTTCAATCTGAAAAAGTAGTAATGTTTCTGGGGAAAAATTAATGAATGCTTCCATTGAAGGCTTTAGTCAGACACAACCATTTTGAAATAATAAAAATGACATTTTAAAAGATTTTTTTTTTAAAATTAATATTTCTTATCCTACTTCTAGTTTGTTTATTGTTTATTGTAGTTCTGATATTTTTTTCTTTTTGTTGAATTGTATCATGTTACATTTTCATGTGATATTCAAAATATTCTTAACTACTAACTAGAATGGGAAGGTTCAATATATGCTCTTATAGAATCTTTATTATTTCCTCCATGCTGTGCCCACATTAAATATATTCATAAATGATAGTCCTATGGCAATCTTTCACCCCTTATAACTGGAAGAAAAACAAAATCAGCAAATCACAGAATCATAAAAGGGTTGAGATTGGAAGGAACCTGTGGAGATCAACTAGTCCAGCCTTCCTGCTACAGCAGGACCTAAAGCACATTGCCCTGCAGGTGCTCCAGATGGCTTTTGAATATCTCCATAGACAGAGTCTCTACAGTCCCCCAGGGCAACCTGTTCCAGTTGCTCTAAATTTCAAAATCCGTGGTCACCAGATTTATACAAAATCCTTATGGTTATGGTTGTGACACATCTTCATTACTCTATCAGACATATATAGAGAGTGTGGCTCAATTGGGACTTTAGCTATAATAACTCAGAGAGATGAAAACAGAGCTAAATACTACCCAAAACACCGCAAAGATTCAGTCCTCTGAATTCAGATACTTATCAATTCTCCAAACTGTTTGCTTGAAGAAGCTGCAGAAAAAGACCCAAGCATCCTGTTAAAGATTGAGGGAGAGACATTCTGCTACAATTTTTGGTCATTTGAAATCTTTGTGTACTATAATAAATGAAAGATGAAGTAAAAGACAGGAAGACAGGAAATGTTGATACAACACAATCTTTTAATGATTCTTTCTTATTCAGACTAAAATGGAGCTTAAGGACAACCGGGCTACCATGACGGGTGTTTTAAAACATTTGATGTCTGGTTCTTCAACTCTAAGGACAACAGAAATAGGTAGGATGAACAGAGAACAAATATCCTTCTGTGGTAGGTTTCTGTAAAAAGCATGGAGGGTGTGAACAGGACCCCTTTCACCACATTGGTTCAAGATAGCAGTTCTTTGCAATGCAGTGGGAGATTCTGCTCAATATAGATTATTTGCACTTTAACATCTTGGAAAGTCCAGCTACTTGTCTGTAAATCTGGCATGCACCCCTAAATAGCAATTTGGGCTTTCAATTTTTAAAATGGCTATAAAGATCTATGTTAGCTACTCTGAGTTACTGTTGTAACTGAACTCCATAAAATGACAAAAGGTTATGCACTTTTTTTTTTTCTTTTGGGTGAGAGATTCTGTAGAGAGAAATTTTAAGGTTTCCTTTTCCTTTCTGAGCTTTCCTTTAAGAAGATTTTCTGGTAAGAAATATTCAGATCAACCCATTTCAAATCATTTTTATTAATAGCTTCTGCTTACTTGAGTAGGGCATCATTATTTATCCTTGTCAATGTCCGTGATATACAGCTAGTCTCATAGGCACCAAATGACTAAGCTAAAGGCTAAAGGTGCATCTCTGAAAGGAGTGGAAAATCGACATGAGTGATGTAGATGGCTCATTCTAGCAAATATCTTTTGTAAAAAAATATCATGAAGACAAAACTGAAAGTAAAGCAAGAAGAATTTTGACATAATCTTACATTTATCTTCTTTAGAAAAGACAGGTAACTTTTGCATGAATCTGAGACCAAAACAAATATTTGGATTTTTTTTTCTTTTTTTTAGTACAAGAATCATAATAATAATATTAGCATGAATGATCGTTAAAGTACTTTCTGATCTTTCACACTTCCATTTAGCTGGGTCTATGACTAGTAGGTCATTTTGTATGGGGTCTTTGATAGTGGCACAGGTTAGGAATGAAGTACAGAACTGGCTATGTTTGCTGAGCGGAGCTGGAGAGGATTAAATACAGCTTGGGACTGTGTTATATTACTCCTAGGTCCATTTCAGTAGTTGCTATTAAATGTATACAAACAGATTCAGGAAATAAAAAGTCACTAACTTGTTTCTGAATCAGCTATAGCATTTGATAATGGATCTTGTCCCTGAGATGGAATTCCACGGATGGCTCCTTGCTCCTACATTGTTAAAAAGTTCTTAAAAATAATATTGATGAAATTATTCTTTATTTTATGTGTGGTAAATTTTACAGGGATTTTGGACAATAGATAGCTACCTGGTCTATACTGGGTAAACACTTCCTAGTGGAAATATTATTGTATAATCATTGCATGTACACATGTTGCAAAGATACTGATCATCTTGTTTATAATTGGAACTGAGATGAGCTTTATGTCTCTGCTGGATGCAAAGTATGCTCTCGTTTCTGTGAAATTTTGTACTAATTGGAGTTTAAGAACATATTTTCTTCACTGCCCATTTACAAAATGATTTACTTCACATGGAAAATCTCTATTTTTGGTTATAGAATTACTGTTGCCTACTGAGAGGAGATCCCCATGTATCATACATTTTAGTAAAATATTATCAGCAAAGGAATTTGAACAGAATAATTTGAAGTGCCACTATTAGAGGAAGTATAACTGAATTACTAGATTGGTTTGCCCATGCAGGGCTAATTAGAATGGGCAAATCACTTCTCTAAAATAACTATACTCCTAAAGATAATATCTCTGCAGAGACCTAGCATCTCAATCAGAGTTTGCTTGGAAGCTTCTTATATTGGTGCATTACACTATGTCCAAAAAAAAAGAAAAAAAAATATGCCCCAGAAATGCATATATCTATGAATAAAAGTAAAAGATTGAGCAAACTCAACACCTGATTATCCCTGCAGCTTAATCATTGTCCTGCCTCAATTTTGTATTGCTTCAGCTAGCTCTCTCTGAGACAATTATGTTCTACAGGAATCTAATCCTAAGCAACAGAAGCGTGAGTCAATGCACAATCCTTAGGCTGAGAGCTATGGACTGGATTCTAGCCTTCACCTCATCAATAGTATTCACATAACTTCTAGTGGTTTCTGCTGGCATCTGGATCCCTAATCATTCAAACTGTAGAACATTGTCAACAGATGCAAAAGTAGAACACCTAACTTTATCAGTTTTTGCCACTTAAGAATGTAGTTAATCCCTGGTGTCACTCCTGCATCTCAGAATCATGTGTAGCCTGATGAAAAGGAAGATCTTTCTTTTTTAATATGTTTCATCCTGTTATTATTTTCTTCCCTTTAAAGCAGAAGTAATTTAGACAGAAAACATATGGTTATTTTTACTACATAGAGATACCATCTGGTAACCTCTCAGCACAGGTTCTTAGAAACTACCTTACATTCATATCTTTGGTAATAAAACCAAATTCAAAGGCTTTAGTGGTTAACTGGCAATAAAATCACTTAATGCTGTCTTTTGATTAAAATTCCTCTAAGTCTTATTATGGATTTGCCATCTAAGCAGTTGAGTAAAAAGTAAGCTGCATTGCTAATGTGATCTCTTGTGTGCTGTGTCATATTTTTTTCTCATGTGCTTGTTTGATTTTTCCATTTTGTTTATACTTCATCCCCTTAAGATTTTCAGTCTTTTAATTCATGCTTACAGATACCCAAAATAACATTCGGTTCAAGAATAGAACCTAACGTATGCAAATATAGGTGTCTTCATGAGAGCTAAATATCTAAATTGACATTTCAATGAATGGAGTGTTGGTCAATACAGTCTCAACTGTGCCTCAACAGTGATTTTGATAACTAGCCACTAGCTCTTGGTCTTCACTGATTGCATAGACAAACATCCAATTCAGTTGACTACACATAGATATCTTATATACTTATGCAGCCAGATTTAAAATTGGCTGCCAGACTCAGTGGCAAAACATCCAGCTAGAGGTCAGTCACCAGTGGTGACCCTTAGGTGTTGATAGTGCAGCTAATACTGTTTTAACATCTTTATCATGACTTGGATGAATAAATCAAATGCATCCTCAGCAAGTGTACAGATAATCCAGAATTGGGAGAAGTCATGGTACACCAGATAGTTGTGTTGCCATTCAGTCAGGACAGAAGGTCAAACGGAAAAGGGGCTGAGAGGAACCTCATGAAGTTCGACAAAGGGAAGTGCAGGATCCTGCACCTGAGGAGGAGTAATTCTTCACACCAGGACAGACTGATTGGAAAGCAGTTTTGTAGAAAGGATTGAGGATTCTGTAGGTGCTAGTATGGAAGTTTTCATTCTTCTTAGGCTTTTTATACAGTGATTCTTCAGAGGAGCATTACCCAATGTGTGTGCTCAAGTGGACTACATGGCGCAATGGGAAGATGAATCAGGACCTTACACTCCAGCCCAAATCCATTCTGGGACCATCTGTGCACTGCTGCCTCAGCTTTTAATTGTCTCCATCACACAACTCACAGAGCATATATTCACTTTGCTATGAGTTAAACACAAACAGATTTCAGATACCAACTCTTTCTATTCCATTAAAAATGTATGTTTACATCTGAGGAACACCTGGGAAAACACAGCTGGAAGTAGGCTGCAAGCCATATGAATTATACAGTTTATAGGCCATAGATAGTTCAATTCTGCCTTAAGATAAATTCTCCTGGCTATAGGAATCACAATGTCCTCAGCCATATTTTCATTAAAGGTAGGACCTTACAGAAAAAATCCAACTTTTTTAGAAAGTACGGAAAATTACTTTGGCTATATCTGAAAATCAAGGCAACAAGTGGAATATAAGAGCTTCACATTGCTTTCAAGGGTATGTAACAACTTTTGCTTTTACTTACAATTTTACTGCTAATCTACTATGGTCTCTCATAAAAAAAAAAAAAATATATATGTGGAATTGTTTGGGGATATGAAACTATTTAACTGGTGGCAAACTGTAACTTTTAATTTGCATCAAAAGATGTAACTTTCCACTGAATCCTCTCAGCCACTAATGCTACTTATGAAAATACACAATAGGAAACACAGACCTAACTAATAATCTCTAACTGGCATTTTATAGGTAAATGCCTAATAACTTCTGGAAGAACAGGGAAAATGCACGGAAGGCAATTAATCACCCTGCCTCATTCACTGTTTGCTTCTGTAGCAACAACTGAACAAAAGTTGCCCTCCTGTTCACATCTTGAATGCTGCCAGAGTTAATATCACAGAGCAGGAGAGGGATGCCTTGTTGTGAGCTCTGTTTTCCAAAGCTGAGTAGGCTGCAGTCACTACTGAGCACTGCTGTGCTTGCTTGTTTCTTAAGCTAAGGCTGCAAAACAGCTCTCTGATCTGAACACTCAGTTTCTTGCTAAAAGAAAATAATAATAATAATAATAAAGATGTTGCAGAGTGTGTCAATGCCTGAATTTTACGTCCGATCAGTAGAGTATTTTGAAGAAAATCTCCTGGGGGTGCCCATTTATAATGTTTCAGTTTCTATCTTCAAGTGAGATCTATCTATTTATCTGAGAGATAATGAGAGAGACATTGTTCTGATAAAAATAAACTTAAAACTTTCACTTCAGAATCATACCTACTCCCAACAGCTACCAGGTATTCAGTCCACAGGAGTATGCTTGAGCTGGTTCAGATCACACTTCTGACCCAGATATGGAGGCAGTGTGTAGTCCTCAGAACTGCTTTGAACCATCAGCCATTCCTGTGGCACTACATCACGTACTGATGTAGACACTGCCCCTTCTAGAAAGAAGACTTAATTGTGTTGCAGTCTCATTATCTCCTAAGCACTAATTTGCCACATGGAGCTATGTCCATGACAGCTGGAGTGCAATGTGACAGGCTCCCTTCCCCTCCCTCCCACCACCACCAGAAGAAATAAGACAGCTGACAGTAAGCCTCTGCAACAGGGGAATAAAGGTAAATTTGGAAGAGTAAGTAAAAAAATTGGGGCTAGAAAATCTACTAAGTTACATGTCATAAAATTTTAGCAGTGATTAATCAGAACAGATTGTCATTACTATAAAATTCCCATTATCTTCTGTGTAAAAAGGGCTAGAGGAATCAATGGTTTCACGAACATCGAAAATTAGTTTTGAACACCTGGACTTACAGAGGGTTCATAAGGCTTCCTTCCCTTCCCTTCCCTTCCCTTCCCTTCCCTTCCCTTCCCTTCCCTTCCCTTCCCTTCCCTTCCCTTCCCTTCCCTTCCCTTCCCTTCCCTTCCCT
>VWPW01003285.1:0-25751 GCA_013389825.1 Crypturellus undulatus | reverse complement strand
CTCCTCTCCCCTCCCTTTCCCTTTCCTCCCTTCCCCTCCCCTCCCCTCCCTTCCTATCTCCTCTCCTCTCCTCTCCTCTCCTCTCCTCTCCTTCCTGAATTTGGCTATTTATGTGTTTCGGTTTGGTAGCTATCATTATGCTTTTTTTTTCTAAATTACAAAATGATCTTCTATTAGCAATCTCCTCGGGTTGTGTCTGTGGATAAAGCACAGTAAAATTTTTAGGCAATATTTGCTCATTGAACAGTCTGGTTACATATCAGTTGTGACTTCAAAATTCAGTTTTTTTTTCCCCCCAAAATAAATTAGAAAGCATCATTTTTATTACAAAAAAACCCCAAAACTTTTAACAAAATTAAAAGAAAAAACTAAGTTTCCATCTGCAGTACGTACTTTTTGTTTGTTTTGTTAAAAAGAAAATAAAAAGTTTTTTATCCTGCATCTTCTGCCCTTTGGCCAAAACTGAACTGAAACACTAAATAGTTACTTCATTTTGTCTCTTGGACAAATCTCCACTTGGTTCCCTATAAACTGAATGAATATTTAGGTTGCTGCTGCCTCAGAGGTACTTCAAATCACAGATGAAACATAAGAAATTTCTCTTCAGCTTTTCCAATTTGTCTGTATGTATCTTATTAACACTGGAACCGGATAGTCTTCCAGCAATGGTTTCATGTGAACATATATGTGTGAGACAGACTATGGAAGGTGGACTGTGGTTGTGGTCTAAGCAGAGCTATTTTTGTATTCTACTATGTTTTATTTTTATAAATTTTATAATTTTTTATACATTTATATTTATATATCTTATATATAAATATGTTTTATATATGTATAATTATATATATATATTTAATAATTTTTTATAAATTTTATTTTATTCTACTATGTTTCTTTTTATATTCTACTATGTTTAGATTAAGATTGCTTTATCCTCATTGCATTCTATGGACACAAAACTTAGAAGAAAATCATAAATATAAATTTTGTAACTTTTCTACAGACTTGGGTGCCACATTTGGAGACAAATTTGAATGCCATCTCTTTCTAGTGGGTAATTCTAAAAGCCAGGAGAGAAACATCCATAAAGTAGGACTTTAAAATATGAATTTCCCTGCTGCAATGGTTGGATTAGACTTCCCTTAAAGACATAGAAAGAATCCAGAAACTTATCTGCAAAACTAAATTCTTGATGTATTTGGGCTTTTGCTCATGTTTTTTCTAGATTCTCTCACTTGTAAAAACAATATTAAATTGTAAGAAAGTGGAAAGTGATTAAACTAATATTTGACAGAGAAATCAAGAAAATAAAGTACAGTGATGTTCCCCAGGTTTTGTCAGACACGAGTCATTGACATGCGTCTTCAGAACTGGCATTTGATATAATTTTACCTCCCAATGAAACATTAATAGCAGCCTCAAATCCATCTAGTTTTACTCTGTCATGCTCATATTAACATATATTAATCTATGTAGATATTAGAGCTTATGAGGCTTCATCTTCTCTGGTCTGAGAGTAATGAAAACTGTCAGATAAATACATAGCCTCTTGATTTACATTTATCTGAACAAACCAGTAAAGACAATAGCCTCAAAAAGGAGATCAATGTTAAAGCAAAGGGCACTACAGGAACCCTCAAGGGCCATAGATAGCTGGACAATAGCCAAGGTATTGACTAGGGTGGACTGAAAGAAAGACCAAGTTAAAATGAGAAAAAAAGGCTCAGGAGATTACTTTTAATGCAGAAATAATTAAATTCAAAATAAAAAAAATGATTGTTCATTTCATTGTCTTGCCTACATATGCTAATAATGATCATAACACTATCCATCCACAATATACTTCATGTGTGGATGACCTCTGAATAGAGCTGATATCACTGGATTAAGGAGGAGGAGAGATATAGTAAGGAAGTGTTTCCATCCATTTTAAAACAAGTTTACTTGATTTGTTTCTATTCATTTCCAGAAGATATTTTAGAGAAAAAAAGTGTGAAAAAGGTGTGTGTGTGGAGAAGGAGATCACACACATGATCCAAAGGCAGCATCCAGGATTAACTCAGAGAAATTTAAGTAACCAGCAGAGGATTGGTAGTGCACAGAATATAATGAATGGTGTAAATATTTGCCCCAGAAATCTAACTGCAAGACTTGTCAATTGTCAAGAGGTTATTGGGATATATCAATAACTGCAAATGTGCAAACAGAATAGATGAACTCTGAATTTCAGAATAAACTAAAAGCCAGTAAACATACATGTATATGAATAAATATGAAAACCTATATACTGAGATATTATTTATTCAAGACATCCTGTGAATTACAATGAATAATGAAAAAAAAATCAGGGAAACTGTGCTGTAACTCCTAGCAATTCATACACTCAAAAAAAAAGGTAAATTCCACCAGCAACTCACAATTAGTAGTTCACACAGCTGTTTATTAGCCTGCTGAACTCTGCAGGTACATAATATGTCTGTGAATAAATGTAGATATATTTGTGTTTGTAACTACATATCCTAAATTCACTTTTCATTTACTTTTTAGTTTTATCAAGTGAATCTTCTAACGTGTTAACATTTGCCTGTCCATGCAAAAGCTGTGCTGCTGCTTGAGTTGTAGGTTCTTGCTCTCTATGGGACTTCATTGCATGTCCACCAGTTTGATTTCATCACCTCTGCAACTGTTCACATCACCTGAGTATACAGGAAAATTGATATGCTGTTTATTCTAGAAATAGTTTCCCATCTATGGATGGGAATCTAGATATCATCCACAATGATATCTAGACAGTATAAACTTCCATGAGGAAGGTCTAACATGCAGAGAAAAGAAATACATTGTATATTCTGGCCAACAAAGCTTTATTTATTTATTTATTTATTTATTACTACAGAACAACAGAAGGGCAATCCCTTGGTAGAGATATGAGCAGGAAATACTGCTAAGTAGAAGTAAAAGATATTTCAGATACTCTTCATATCTAATAGAATACTGTTTATAAATGTTAATGAAATACTTAGAACCTGCCAAAGAGAATCTTCATAAAATTGCTAATTCCTTCTTTCCATCTGGGGTCTGAGTGCTCTTAGCAGCCTCCAAAGGGAGTCTGAAGCTTCTGGTGTGCTTATTCTGATGGATTAGTCATAAGCCAGCTCTCCAGCTCTGTGAAATTACAACGACCAACACTCCATGAATCGCTATATTGCTAAGTGACCTAAAAATAAGTTGCAATCCAGAAACACTCACATTTTGTCATGTTTCTAAGAAAGAATGCTGTTGCATTTTTGTCTCTAATATATTTATAGGAAATCGAAGGTAACTAATGGGAAAACAATTTCTATATCATTTACAGAAGCACAACTGCAACAGACTAGACAACTGAGCAGTGAGAAACCTCATGAAGTTCAAGAAGGACAAGTGCAAGGACCGTCACCTGGGAAGGAATAACCCCATGCATCAGTTCAGGCTGCGGACAGACCTTGTGGAAAGTCGAAGGGTCATGGCGGGTGACAAGTTGACCATGAGGCAGCAGTGTGGCCAATGGGATCCTGGGATGCATTAAGAAGGGTATCTCCAGCAGGTTGAGAGAGATAATCCTGCCCCTCTACTTATCCCTAGTGAGGTCACATCTGGAGTAATGTGTGCAGTTCTGGGCCCCCCAGTTCAAGAGGGATGTGGAAGTACTGGAAAGTGTCCAGCACAGGGCTACGAAGATGATCAGAGGAACATCTGCCCTACGAGAAAAAGCTGACAGCGCTGGGCCTGTTCAGCCTGGAGAAGACTGAGAGGGGAACTAATCAGTGTCTATAAATACCTTAAGGGAGGCAGTGAGGAGGATGGGATCAGCCTCTTTTCAGTGGTGGCCACTGACAGGACAAGAGGAAACGGCCACAAACTGAAGCACTAAAAGTTCCACGGGAATTTAAAGAAAAATTCTTAATAGTGAGGGTGACAGAGCACTGGCACAGGTTGCCAAGAGAAGTTGTGGAGTCTCCTTCTCTGGAGATCTTCAAAACTCACTTGAACGCAGTCCTGTGCCACATGCTCTAGCAGACACTGCATGTGCAGGGGGGTTGGACTAGATGACCTCTAGAGGTTCCTTCCAACCTTCATGATTCTGTGATTCTATGCGACAATCATCCTCAAATAAAGCTTTTTTGGAAGTGGGTAAATTCTTCTATTACAAGTTTTCTTGCTTAAGTAATAACAATGCATAAAATTAGCTTGAAACTTTTTATTTTTCAAATCAGAATGAATATTCATTCTCAATATATTAGAGCAGTTTTATAAATTTCAACAGCCTCCTTAAATACCTCTGCAACTGTATTATCTCAGTATCAGTGAGGTCTTTCAGTATTTCAGTGAGCTTAGAGAGGACAAGTTTGCAATAAATTTCTTAGTTTGTGATATTTCTGTACAAGTGATGTCACATACCTGGATCCTGCTATATAAGCATTCATTCATAGCAGGGAACATTTACACATGTAAGCATCAAACATAGATAAGAAAATACTGTATATCTTCTTAATGCAGTAAACAAAATTGGATTGGTTTGTCCCTTGCTGTTTGTAGTTTCACTGGCTCATTTAAAAATAATAAAAACAGGAACATTTTTCCAGCTTTTTTTTAAAGTAGCAAAGAGAAAAGAATTCGGTAAAGAAACAAATATGTTGAAGAAAATTATTGCATTTACAGCACTGTTTTTCAGTGCTTCTTCAACCTTGATTGCATCTCCTTTTGATAAAATCATAACTGGTCACTTGTGCTGTAGGGTTGATCTGCTTTTGTCTCTAGAAATGTTAAGAAAGTCTGCACTAGAATTTCTCAACCTTTTTTAAAAGTCAGCCCCTTTAAATATACGCCATTAAGCAACATAGCAGTTTTCCCATTAAGGTATTTTGTTAATAAGGCTCACTCATTTGTTGAAAGTTTCCTGTGGACAATAATGTTTCTTTCTTATCAATACTTTAGTATTTAGCGAAAAGTTAAAAATTGTGACAGATCCTCCAGTTTGTTCTTGAGGGAGAAAAAAGGTAGATAGAGGAGTTTGTTCTCCTAAAGTTTGTTCTCAAAGCTAGACTCATACCTAAAAAAAAAAGGGGGGGGGGGGGGGGAGCTTTTTTTTTCTTTCCTCCTTGAAATCATGCTTTAAAACTCGCTTCTTGTAGTAATGTCTCTTTTTTGAAGACAGCAATATTTTGTGCTCATTACCCCCATGTTTATATTTACATTGCAGTCATGGGTTTGTTTTTCTCCCTGTTATAAGCCAGTCAGAAATACAAACTCACTTTCAGTACAGCACTAAACTCAAACTTAGTCCCATTGGGCATTGGGAGTTTCATCCGAGTCAGAGCCTTTTTCTGCCAGCTTCAAGTATAAGCAGAACGCCCTAAATCTACATTTATCCTTAATATACCAAAATAATCTTTCCGTAATAGTTTGTATTCTCTTCCTAGAATTAAGACATCTGTGAATCTTTGCATTACTTGAAAGTGATTATACTTTTATCCCAATATAAACTTTTTGTGTTCTGATCTTTGTTCACCATAAGCCTGAAATAAGGTGTTTTACATGGCAGGAAACTCTATATACATTTAAGAAGAATGAGGAAGTAGACTGTTAAACTGTTTCTGAAGCTTGGTGGCTCTTCACTGTAGAATAAATCTCAGACAAACTAGTGGAAGAGAGCAGGTGACCTGCAAGTCAAAGGTGAACAATAAATAGATTTACTGCAAGTCATGCTTTTGCATTTATATATATAGAGAGAAGCATATTACATAAAGCATCTATATCTTAATCATACCAGTCCAATAAATCAGTCAGACAATATTAGCGTAAAAGGAATGATTCAAATTATATCATGCAGTATCCTGTCTGTCTACTACTACCATCATACAGCACAGTAACAAACTCCGCATAAGAGAAGTGTCAGTTTTATTTATATTGATCCTGAAACCACCTTTTGAGCTATTTGCACTTTGCAATGAATATACCTGTCAGTCAAAAAAGGAAAGCAGACTATCATAAGACTGGCACATTTCCAATATTACGCCAATATTGCTCTAATAGGAGCAAGAAACCAATGAGCACAGTATGCTAAATTGGTCAGTGAGCAAAATAACCAGTGGCAAAAACCTCTCCTCAGAACCACCAGTACTCAAATGCAGTTGCTACTGGAGTATAAAGAATTACTGCCTTGGTCTGTGATCTTTGCATATCTTATGGGAGATAAAAAGGAGTCTAGGAATCCTCTAAGATTCCTCCATCAGCAAAGTAGAAAGTAGTGTCAGCATTTGGTAAGTAGCATCATGAATCATGAATAACCCTGTGCCCCATCCTGGTGCCATGGAGCTGTATTCTAAAAGCATTTTTTTTCCCTAAGAAAATATCTAAAGTTGAGCCTTCTGACATATATAGCCATCAAAGATTCCATAGGACATTTCACAAAACTAATGAATTGGCTCCAGAATCCTGAGATATTTGGACTGTAAGTACATTTATCTTGGGTTCCAAATGGCTGTATTTTTCTTCATTTCTGGTTCAAAGTTTTGTGAGAAGTTTTATTCTACATGAACAGCCTGCACAAAGACACAGCTACAATGTGGATTGCAGTGCTTGCAAGTGAAGAAGGTAGGACTATTTCCATGTCAGTCATTACCTTCCTGCAAAATTTCACTGCTGATGGAAGTCCCTTAAATGTTTGAGTTACCCCCAAAGTTAAAAATTTGTGTTAGCACTAGATCTTTGTGTACATAGGTAATACTGTGCCTCTGACATAAAGCCACACTGGACGCATGTAGGACAGAAGATATTTGACTCAGGAGCAGCATCTGACCAGATGTTTAAATTTAGATGCCTCAATTTTAGACTCAATGGCTTTAAATGGAAATTAGGTGCCAACATTGTCTGCAAAAACCTAGCTGCAAATTGCTGATAGAATAATGCCTCTTCTAGTAACTCAATGAAGCAATACGTATATTGGTGAAAGGGAATAAACACAAAGAACGGAAAGCATTACATCTCTTGTCTATGCACTTTTATTCAAGAATTTAAAGATTTTTGACCTTAAAACTGTAAGCCTTTTTACCCAGCATGGAAGCTATTTTTATATGACTACAAACAAGCTCATATCACTAAAAGGTACATGAGAGGCGGTCAGTCCCCAGTGTGTCAGGATGACACTTTGAAGCTTTGATTTCTACCAGTCAGATCATTTCCCCACGTAGCAGATAATATGACTTGACAATCTATCTATAAACCTGTCTATAAACCTTCACATCCCAGAGCAGGGAATTTGCACCATCACTATTCATTTTGACCCTGGCAGTTTATTTATTTATTTTTTTTTTTAAGTGGTAAAAGAACAAATAACATTCATCAGAGATCTACTGCAATATACTAGTCTTGAGAGAAAACACCCCAGAACAATATCCCTATAGCTCAGTGTTATATCAAGCACTATAAAATGTCATAGTATTAGCATTATGTTTCATGATAATAGATTGATTATATAAATAGTCCTTTCTTTGGAAACTTGTCAGCATGAAAAGGGTGTTCAATTCTACACATGCATATCAGACATGCTTATCGGGTAAGTAGGTGGAAATTAATTGCAGTGGTATAAATGTCCAGTGGTATAAATGAACTGAGACAACTGACTTCAGTAAAGTTACTCCGTATTTACACAGGATGAAAAAAAAAAAGACGGGTAGATCAAAACCTAAATCAATAGTTACGGATTAATAAGGTTAAATAAATGAGATCCCCCCTGACTAAAATAATACAATATTTGCTAGACTTTCCAAACATATATTACATAGATATATTAAATATAAATAAAAAAATAAATAAGTAAAAACCAGTCCAATAAAAAGATAACTTGATGCAATGAGAGCAATTTTTTCCACATTCTTTTACAAATGTTTGTGTATTCAACCATGATATTTGCATTAGCTATATTACAGGTATAAGTTATTATTCTTTTGAATCTATCTATATAGATAGCATTTTTTTTATTGTAAGTTCTGGCAACTCTGCACATAGTTTTGTCTCCTCTTTATTTTCTACCAATAACTGACACAAAGTTTTATGTCTGCCTTACAGGGACAAACAGTTTACCGTGAGAGCTGTGATACCCTGAGCTTCTTCATTTCCTCACTCAGATATATCAAATGCAATGACCTTTTTCCAAGAAAATACCTTTCTATCTGCAGACAGAGCCTTATAGAGTAACATTTGTTTATCTGTGCTATAGGGCTGTTGGTGCTTGATTAGATGGACAAGCTTTTATTTCTCATTTTCTTCTATTAATGCCTAATCATTCTATAGTTGCATACTCTCAACCAATTGCACTTGAGTGTCCCTAAGCCTCTAACTAGCAGTTCCTGAAACACACAGAAGCATGAGATTCACACACACACAAATAAAAATTTAGTTTTATATTGGAGGTGGATGACATGAAACACTAGGCAAGGTGTCTTCCAACTTCTGTCCCCAGAACCACCTATTGCATTGAAAGATCTGAGTTTATCTCTCTAACCTGCTAAAACCTTCTTTGTACTTGCAGTCAATTCAGGGAATGTTCTTCACCTCAGAACTCCTCTGGATATGAAAGAGCAAGGGAACTGCCCAGACACTTATTAATCAGATTGCTGCTCTAAGTAGAAACACAATTTATTTCTGCTGCAAGCATTTGTCCTCTAAAGAATAGTCTTAGTGCTGTTTAGCCAGGTCTAATCAGGTAAAAGAGTCATTTAGGAGTCTACAGGATCACAGAAGTCCTGGAAAAGATGTCCTAAGTGATTTTATAACTTAATTTTAACAGTAACCTTTTCTTTGTCATTGTGCTCTGCCACTGGATTTCTTTGACACTCATGAAAAGTGCAGAACTCTGTTCTTGTCCATACATTAAAGCTGATTAAACCAAACCAAGAAAAACTGATTTACAAAGATACAAAAGGGGCTATTGTATGCGTTAGCCAGGCCTAATTCAGAACTAAGTAACAAGATTCAACTAATAAGAATGAACAATCTTTAATATTATATAGATACACATACAGACCCTTTATGGTATAAATCTTGTATTCGTGCCTGCAAAATGCATAAAAGGATGTATGAATATGCATATATATGTTTATATGCATATACACACACACACACATGCATACATATGCATGCTTTTATATACATATGTATATAAAAGTTTATTTTTTCTTTGCTTATTCTCTCTTTCCTATTTTTTCCCCTTACACTACTACTTTACCCATATATTGAATTAATATGCTGTTTTCCATAGTTTATGCAATAGAGATTTTCTTATATTAGTTAACTATGTAAAACATTTCATATAAAAGCTGCTAATTAAAAGCTGCTATATTATTTCTTTATCTCAAGAGATATTTTAACTAAAAATATGTATCCTAAAGATCGTACTGACAAATTTTGGTTATTACTGAATAACTAAATTGAATTGAATAAGACAGAGGGTTTTTTTGTTTTTCTTAGCTAACCTACAATTTATTCTTAATATTTCTGGTCATCTTGTACAGATGTGATGATCTCCTCACTGCACAGCACAATGAGGTTGTTAATGTAAACAGTAACAACCAGTGGCAACGTGCTTCAGTGGGCCAGAATCTCATGAATGTGATTTATTACCTTGACAAACATTTAAATTGGAAACATCTGTTGAGTGGACCTTCATTAATTCAGGGCATGTGTTTCTCATTTTCTGTTTCTTTTTCAAACTAACTAAAACTTTATATAGAAAGAATATAGAAAACAATAACTTGCTAGTCTATGTTTGTGTTTCTAGTTCTTACTATCACAAATTTATTTAGATATCGATAAAAGTAGATTATCAAACAGCTGAGAACTACAAGACTGAAAGAAATTGAATGGAGAAGTTTCCTTAATCATCTGGAGGATTTTTATATGTGTGCATATACATATATACATATATATATAAATATAGGTTTATATTAACTACAAAAGAGGTGTATTTTTCCCTTCCTGATTTCAATACCCTGATATTTTGCATTATAGTTCTGTGCAACAAACCAAATTATACTCAATTTAGTATTCACATATTGGAAAAAAGTTGGTTTGTAACTTAGCTTATCACTTCACATTTACATATACTTTTATTACATGAAAGTATAAATGCCTTTTTCAAATTTTCCTCCACAATGTATCTTTATTGCGATTTACTTTTCAAATTTTTCTCCATCTTTTATTGTGATTGTAGAAATTTACCTAATAAGTTTCTGGAATGACATCTTACCGTCTAATGGTTCTTTATAATAAAGTACGTAGGTGGTTGCATGATGATCAGTCCGGTTTTTATCTCTGCCTCTGTCAAAACTTCTCTATTATGAGTATTATGCAATGTCTAATACAATGCTGTTAGAAATAAAATCTAATATACAGTGAAACCTTTTTAATAAAGCAAATAATCTAATCTTGAGGATTTCAATAAACAACCACTACTTTCACTATCAACACCCAACATAAAGAAATATTCAACATAAACAATTTCCTGCTTACCCGTAACATGTAAATATTCACAGTAGGAGTCATATGAAAAAAATGAAAGCATTCACAAGGTAGAGGTCTATATATCAATTAGTTACACTTGATTGATTTACAGTTAAATGATGAAATAATGACATTTATTATGAATAAAAAGCTACAGCTAAAGAAACCATCCTTATCTCCCTTCATACAATACAGTAATATGTAGATTTCTAAAACAGAATCATAGAAACACTGGTTGAAACGTAGCTCTACATGTCACCTAATCCAACCTCCACTTCAGATTTGAACTACCACCAACGATAGGACGTGCCAGCCATGGCTTTGTCTGGATGATTTATGAAAAGTTGCAAAACCAGAGGCTTCACCATTTCTCAACCATTTCTTTCAGGACTCTTACTGATTTTTTTCCTCCCTTATGCTCAACTGAACAGCCAAGACAGAATCTGTGTCTTTCGTTGCACTGTCTATTGCCATCTCAAGGAATTTGTATCTACCTACTTTGTAAGTGCCCCTCAAGTAGATTTAGGAATCTCCAGGTCATTTCTTAACCACCTCTACTCTATACCAAAATAAATAAGCCCAACTTTCTCAGAGTTTTTGTTTGTTTGTTTGTTTGTTTTTATAATTCACATGCTCAAGGTTTCTGACCATCCTGACCATCTGTTGGATGTTTCCCAGGTTTTGCCAGGTTTTCCAGACCTGCCTTAAAAAAGAGACTCTTAGTCTGGTGCAGTATTCCTGATGCATTTGCAGTTACATGGAGTAAAATCTTGCCTCACTCTGGTGCCTGTGTTGAATCCCCACAATCCCTGGATTCCTTTCAACAATGATATTATTTGGCAGCAACTTCTCATCCTATACCATAGAATTACTACATCCATTGTGCAGAACAGGCTTCTGCCTGTTGTACTGGGCTTTCTCTTGGCCAACACCAAAGTTAGCTAACACCCACCCAGATTAAAGATTAAACATCTCCTGTATGTCACGTTATTGACTCCTCTAATTCAAAGTAATCTAATAATTTGTAAAATTTTCTTTGTTATCATCTGGATCATTAGGAGAAATATTAAAAAGAATATGAACTATTCAATTAGCAGTTGTTGTGATGATAACTGAAACATTCATTACCAGGTCAGAAGTCTTCCCCCTTTTGATCTCACTCTCTGTTGTTTGGACAGCAAAAGAATATTTCAGCCTGTTTGATGAAAAAAAAACAAAAAAAGAGAGAGAGAGAGAGAGAGAGAGAAAAGAGAAAAAAGAGGATGATGATATGGGAAACTATCACAATATTCGGAAAGCAACTGTCGCTAGAAGGAAAAACAGAAGCATGTTATTTCTATCAAGTTATAATATGGAATTGTTTGATAGAATGCCTTTTGAGCAATAAATTTTCCACAAGTTTAAGTTGTAATAATGATATAATTATGGTAATATGCTAATAACTGTTAATATGAGTTTGATGTTAATGCAAAGAGTGATTTGTGTAGGTAATAAGAATTAGACACCCTAATGTATTGATCTCAATATGTGAAAGAAAGTCTTGGAAAATTAATATGTAAAGTAGACAAAACAAGGCATATTTAAAGGGGTGATTCTTCAGAGTTTTCCCCAAGGCAGTTTTTATTAATGCCAGACCACTCGCTTCTGCTAGGCCATGTGAAAAGGAAAGAAGATAACAAGCTGAAACCCTACTGGAAAACAGACACTTTAATTTTAGTGATAAAGAATGTTAACTCACTCCCGTACTTCTGCTGAATTAAACCTCTGACTTTCTCCAGTAAGACCAGACTTGCTGCTCAGAGACAAGCCTAGTGAGATTAGCAAATATTAATTGGGCCTCATCAAACTGTAATTTAATATGATAATTAAAACTCTTACTTTTTCAAGAGGATTTCTGGAAGAACTACTCACAGCATGCTGAAACTCAAATAACTTTTTAGTGCTGCTGCTTCCATGATACCCAGCAGATAATGTGTCAGCACATTCCCCTAGATGGTGGGGGAGAGGTTCAGGCTCCTGGTCGTTCTTCAGAAACCAGCATAGCCACTGAGCTGTGTGCAAATTCACATGGTAAAGGATGTACTCACAGTCTTCTCTATCATCAAAGCTGTATATAATCGTATAATTATCTATAAACTCATTGAACCGGTGACTGGAACACACTCTAGTGTCTTTCTGGTAGGTTTTAAACTATATAAAAGAAAAATAAGGTCGCGAAGAAACAAGAGAGAGGCTTTTCTGAGCATATAGGACGATTCCAAGCGTATAGCACAATTCTGGGGAGATTCAAATTTTAAATTACTGTTTCAAAACAAAATAAGGGGAAGAATCTCCTAACTAAACTGAGTAGAAAACAGTCTTCTGCTTTTCCCGTCTCTCTGTCTCTTAAAAGAGCAAAAAAGATGACTTCCTAAAAATGAGGCAAAATGTGTCAGTAGTAATATATTAGCTTAGCTGCTAATTCTGATGTAGGTATAAACTCTATTTCATCTCTTTTTTAATAGAAGCAGATTGTTGAAGCTGATTTCATTAAGTTGTTCTTCTAGTTCTATGTAGTATGCTGATATTATGCTTTATTTTAATAACTCATAAGGGTTACCCATGCCATATTGTGATGTTGAAAGATAGCTTAAGGTGGATTGTGCTTAAATATGAATATCAGGCTAACACTAGATGTCATAGGTATTTGCTTTGGCACTGTCATTGTGCAATAGAAAAGTAAATGTATTTTTATAAAGTCAATTTTGGAAATTTTTGCAAATCTTAAGACATGATTCAAAAGTTACAAATACAATTTAATTTTGGTAGTCCGATAGATGATGTCTAGCATTTTGTCTAGGGCAAAATTCATGTTTAATAATTCTGGGTGGGAAATCTCTTTTTTCTTTACTCATTATCTTAAGTATTCAGATTTCTTGTAGCTTAAATTGGAAATCTAATCTAAAGTGTTTTATGCAATAATAATAACAATGTATAAGAGAAATTGAATAAATTTATGCTGAAAATAATTTTATTTAATTTTTAATTTCTATGGATAATTATGTATTAATTATGAAAAAAAATACTAACAAAGCTGAAATTAAAAATAATCAGACTTCACATTAAATGGAGTGAAGAACATATCAGCAATAATGACAGGTTAAATAAATGAAGCTAGTGATTCCTCTTAATCACTTCCATTTTGATTTTCTTTTGTTTCTTTGTAACTTGTCATCTACACTCAGGTTTCATATTTGACTCAAGCAGTTAATCAACATTTAAGGCTTTTAACTAATAGAAAAATCAGTTAAGGAATCCAAAATATCTTTAGGTTGGAACATTTTTTGTTTACAGAAAGAACAAACAAAATCCTAGTACATAAAATCTTTTCCACATCCACAAGTGGTATAGGTAGACCTGGCTGATAGTTCTGCAGAAGTCCAAAGCAGCTGAAAGTAACTAATTCAAACAGCAACATGCATCACATTGGCAGGAGAGAATGATGTTATGATAACCAAATGAGTCTGAGAGGTTTCTGGTCGTTGAGACCAATTTTGATTTCATGACTTTGAATACCACAAGTTCTGTAATAAGAATAATAGTTTCCATTATATAATTTAGAAATGTAATGCTTCATTTTTTTAAATCAATTTTAAAAGCAAATTATTCTTTCTTTACACAGAAAGGGTACTGAAGTTTGAAAACTTTTCAAAATTATGTTTGTTATTTGTGTTTTTCTATTTAAGCAGACTCTCCAGGAGAATATACAGAACTAAACATGGCAAAAATGTTTATCAAAAGGAACCTACTTATACCATACCTTGATCTTTATCCTCCGATGATTTCCTACATTAATTTTTATGTGATTTTTGGATGAATGCTTCTTTACTTTTCCTCCGCCTTGGGGCTTCAAAAATGTCCTGGAAATACAGAATTTTGGAGCACTGACTTTTAAAGCCAAACTGGATGAGCCACTAGAGAAAATATGTGCAAAATATCTTTCTTCCTTCTGAGATCTACTGATGAAAAACAGTATCAGAGCTACTATTCCTTGACAAGGTCTATAATGTTAAGATATATATATATATATACACATATATTTACTTATTTATTCTAACCCTAGATTCTGGTATTTCTATAGGTAGCCATTTGTCAGTTTGAGGTATTTCACAGTACTTCTTACCAGGACAGTAGAGACTTAACAGAGAGCTCAGCAGAACGACCAAGCAGATTGCTGCTGTCTGCTGCTTTACTCAGGCACCCAGAGTGATAGATATGTAAGAAACCCTTTATCCTGATGATATCCACATACAATATTTCCTGGTAATTCTGGGCAGTCAAGTTAAGCCTTTACCAATGCCAAAGAATCAGAAAATAGCCAAGAAGAATCTTGAAAAATGGTAACAGTGATGGTAACAACCTCTCTTCAGCAGGACTTTTCAGTAAGAAGAAAGTAAAATGATGAATAGGACACAGGAGATTTCCCACAAAGTTTGTACTTTACTGAAGAAAAGGATGTACTGGGGTTGAAGAGCAATGGACCTGTGATGTGTTGCTCTACTTTCTTGCTCTACTTTCTTGTTCTATGACAAGATCAGCTATACATAAATCATGCTTGGCGTGAGTCATCACAGGCAGGTTTTCTAGACCTTTGTGGCTTACCGAACTAGTTAATTAATTTTAGCTAACAGATAATTTAGACAATTTAAACTATCTTTGTTACTATTACACCAGTAAATTAGCACTTTTACAGAAAGGAAGTAGGCTAAATAAAGAAATAATTATGCATAGCTCTTCATTGTTATGACTGAAGTCTGGTCTGAATGTTAAAGGGATTGTTCTCAATTCAAACTAATTCAATTCTTGGCTCTTTTCTCATGATGACATAAAGCAAGATTGGTGCTAAGGTGTTACTAGGACAGTTGTCTCTAAATCCTGTTCAAACAAAGCATTCAAAAAAGAGAATCACTACATTAAAATATTGTCATAGGAGTGCTCGGAAGATAGGAAATATCAGAATTAAATTTTCACATGTAACTCTAATTTGACATCCTACATTTATGAGTTATGATAAGAGTCATGATCACACTGTATTTTCTTTATCGCCATCACAGACTGGAAGAACTGGGGACAGAAGAAATGAAAAACTCACAATAATGTCTGTACAGCTTCTCCAGCTTCGCAAAGGAGGTCTTTATTTGAATCCAGTTTCTCTGGGAAGATTTCAGCAACCACAGTTATTAAATTTTCTTTCTTTAAGCTCCTGCTTCATTACCCATGTGCCTTTAATTTCTGAAAAAGCTACACTAGTATCCTACAGTCAACAATCTCTTTCATTATAAAACCTGATTTACAGTCTGTGAACCGAAAGAGGATAGAATGCTATGAAAAAAAAATGCATGTGCTAATGTAATTATAGATGGTAATACTTACATCTAAGACAGACTAATTAAGGCTGCATAGGCAACCTTAATTCTGGCATTTTTCTAACTTCTGAGTAATTGACCTTGCAATCTTAATGCTCCTCATCTATCAATTATAATTATCTTTTTAAAACACCCAAAAAACTACTGTTGCAGAGGTGGAAGAAAAAGGAAGAAACCCTGTCCTCTGGAGCCCAGCTGTGCTTATTGGAGAGTTAAATATGTTAGGACTGCTATTCAGAACATGGAAATAGGAGATGCTGCAGACCTGGTACCATTAGTAACCTTTGTTTGGGATGGGCCCTAGAAAGGGGAATAAATGTAAACACCAGGAGGGTTCCCAGATATCAGCTGAGAAGATACAAAGGAGAGACAGAGGACACTTGGATGCAATCCATGCTCGGCATTCCTGTTGTTGCTACAAGGTTCTGCTGCTCTTGACTTGTCCCTGCAGTCCTCTATTTCTGCCTTTCTCACCTCAGTTCTTCCTATTGCTATTTCTTCCATTTGTTTTCTCATTTTCCTGGGCTTTAGGACTTGCGGGTCTTCTGAGCAACATGGCTGATGCTTTCTGATGCAGCTTGCCCAAATGCAGCTGCCCATTCTCAGATCTCACCTCCAAAGATTTTGGGGCTGTTAGTGCCCAGGAGAACCAGCTGCTTTAAAACTTGTATTCAGCTGCAGCACCATAGGTTTGCAGTATGAACCTGGCATGCAAAATCTTTGAAAAATGAACCACGAAGCTCTCACAATCTCCCACTAAGCATGTGTAAATTTTTTGTAAGTTTTGGTCGTGATTTGGCCTACTTTCATAGAAAAGCCAGAAGTTACATCTATGTAACTTCTGAAATATAAAGACTATTTCTCTCTGTAAAGCAGTTACAAGACTGCTTGTATTTTTAATTAAACCAGGCAATATATTTTCTCTCCAATCATATTGCAAGAACCTCTTTACTCATATTTTATTTATTTTTAAATCATTCAGGAATTCAAGATAGAAAACTTCAGCATAAATATAGGAATGTTATAAACTTGCAGGCCAGGAAAAAAAGTGACATTGAGAAGTGTTGTGGAATCACTCTGTCTATATTCCATATACATTACTAAGTACAAAGTTTTGAGTTCAAATTAGCAGAAGATAATTCACACTATATGAAGACGAATAGTTCTTTTAAAATATTTTAAGTAAATAAAATAAGATCCTAGTGACAGTGACAAATCATGTTTCAGTTCAATCCCTTCTTGAATTCTCTTGCTTATGTAGGAAAACAGAAAATCAATATTTGTCTTCACATTTGCTTTTACATGCTAAGTCACTGAACTAAATGTTGATTGTGTTTAGCAAAAGAGTAACCATGATTTTTCAAATGAATAGGACCCAGGCTTAAAGAATTACACTGATAAAATAAAAGCTGCTTTGACTGAAGTTATTTTGGGAGAGAATAATAAAAGCCTAGTGTAGATTCTAGTTGAATTTGATGTTATGATGTGAGACGAAAAAATGCCTCCAAGAATTGTGCCCTTCCCAAACTTCTCAAAGATAGATGGGAAATAAAATACTACAACCATTACTGGTACAAACAAGTTATGTTTATTCTTGCATAAAATTTCTTCACCAGATGCTGTCCAAAAAGAAGGCTGTCCTACAAATTCAAGTAATCCATGAATAAACGGAGAGTGAGCATTTTCTTGACATTAAAATGGTGAAATTATCTGCAACTCCAGGAGAATTGGCTAATATTTAAACACCACTTTCTCCAAGCTTTTGATCGGTGCATTCCTACAAGAAAGAAGCCGAGCAAGGGGGGCAGGAGACCTGTGTGGCCGGACAAGGAGCTGTGGGGTAAACTTAATGAAAAAAAGAGCACATACATAATGTGGAAGAAGGTCCAGACACACAGGAAGAATATAGCAACATTGTCAGAGAATGCAGGGATGCAACGAGGAAGTCCAAGGCCCATTTGGAATTAAAGTTAGCAAGAGATGTCAGGGGCAACAGGAAGGGCTTCTATAAATACATCAGCAGCAAGAGGAAGGATAGGGAAAACGTTGGTCTGCTGCTGAATGGGAAGGGTGCCTTAGGGACAGAGGATGCAGAGAAGGCAGAGTTAATAAAAGCCTCCTTTGCCTCAGTCTTTACTTCTAAGGTCAGTCCCCATGTACTGAGCCTGGAGACAAGAAAGAGAACCAGGAGAGAGGAGGACTTTCCGATGTTAGAGGAAGATTGGGCTAGGGATTATTTAGACAAACTGGACACTCATAAATCTATGGACCTGGATGGGAGGCACCCAAGAGTGCTGAGGGAACTGGCAGAGGTCATTGCTCAGCCACTCTCCATCATCTTTGAGAGGTCGTGGGGGATGGGGGATGTGCCTGAAGACTGGAAGAAACCAACGTCACTCCAGTCTTCAAAAAGGGCAAGAGGGAGGAGCTGGGAAACTACAGGCCAGTCAACCTCACCTCCGTCCCTGGAAAGGTAATGGAGCAGCTCATCCTAGAGACCATCTCTAGGCATGTGAGGGAAAAGAAGGTAATCAGGAGTAGTCGGCATGGATTCACCAAGGGAAAGTCATGTCTGACTTGATAGCCTTCTATGATGAGGTGACTGGCTGAATGGACAACGGGAGAACTATAGATGTTGTCCACCTTGACTTCAGCAAGGCTTTCCACACAGTCTCCCATAACATCTTCATAGGGAAGCTCAGGAAGCGTGGACTGGACGAGTGGACAGTGAGGTGGACTGAGAACTGGAAGCATGACTGAGCTCAGAGGGTGGTAATAAATGGGACCTCCAATGGAGTAGGAGGTCTGTGGCCAGTGGTGTTCCACAGCGGTCATTACTGGGCTTGGTGCTCTTCAACTTGTTGTTCATCAGTGACTTGGACGAGGACACAGAGTGCACCTGAGTAAGCTACAGGTAATACCAAACTGGGTGGAGTGGTCGACACTCCCGAGGACTGTGCTGCCATTCAGAGACCTAGACAGGATGGAGAGTTGGACAGAGAGGAACCTCATGAGGTTCAACAAGGACAAGAGCAGGGTCTTGCAGCTGGGGAGAAATAACCCCAGACACCAGTACAGATTAGGGGCTGACCTGCTGGAAAGCAGCTCCACCGAGAGGGATTTGAGAGTCTTGGTTGACAACAACTTAGCCATGAGTCAGCAACATGTCCTTGTGGCCAAGAAGGCCAATGGGATCCTGGCTGCATCAGGAGGAGCGTTGCCAGCAGGTGGAGGGAGGGGATCCTGCCCCTCTGCTCAGCTCTGGTGTGGCCGCACCTGGAGTATTGGGTGCAGTTCTGGGCTCCCCAGCACAAGAGGGACATGGAGCTCTAGAGAGGGTCCAGCGTAGAGCCACAAAGATGATTAAGGGACTGGAGCATCTATCTTATAAGGAAAGACTAAGAAGTGAGTTGGGCCTGTTTAGCCTAGAGAAGAGAAGATTGAGAAGAGATCAATCAACATGTATCAGTATCTGAGGGGTAATGGATACAAAATGAAACACAGGAATTTCCAACTCCATGTGAGGAAGAACAAATTCTAAACAAAGGCAATACTTTTTTTTTCCTAATTGAAAGGTTTTTGGAGACAAAAGAACTCCTTTATCCAGTTTTAATAACACTTTCCTCTCTAGTTTTGAATTTTCTAATAACTGCTTTGAATCTGTAAGAAAGTTAAATATTCCCACTTCAATTAATTTTACAGTATGACTTTGGGAATAATCATTTATGTCCATAAGACAAAAAAGTGTAAATTCTACATTAAATGATAATAATAATCATTTATATAAAACTTATATTGAGACTGAATCTCTATATTAACTAAGCTAAAATAAATATTAACCTATCTTAGCATATTGAATTTTCAGTAGTGAGCTTAAGCAGATAATAAATAATACTAGTGAGAGAATTTCTATGAAGTAAAAGAATAATTCTTGCAAAAATATTAGACCAAGTTTGGCTAATTTTACAAATTATGCAGTCAAACTTATGAAAAGTCAGTTCCTGCTCCCAGAAGTCACTATAATATTGCAACAGAAATTGGAGATTAACTTTTTTTCCTGGAGCCAGAGCTAAGTACATGCACAAGATATCATGGAACATATAGATTGAGAAAGAGTCAAATAACCTTCAGTGAAGATTGAAATTACACAGTCAAAATATGCTGGTATCTTCTTAGTCAGAAAGTTCTAAATAATCAAAGGACTTTGTGCCAGTATGTATGCACACATGTTCAGGAAAACACAATAGTGCCTTCAGTGAATAATTCTTCTGTACAGCTTCTGCCTTGATTTAAAAAACAGCTTTTATTACAAGCTCAGCTCTTGTCTGTTAGATACTTTATAAATGGTGCCTCTTCATGACTGTAATGACAGAAGGCTCAATATCTTCATTGTGGGTGATGGCCATGTTTTCTTTTCAGAATAGCTTTCCCCATGGCTGTGTTGTTCCTCTGGGCTCTCCTGTAAATAAACGATAATAAGCACGATTCACTATATACCAATGGTATATACTGTCAAGGAAAATGTTGCAGTTTGAAAGCCGTAGTGGTGGCAGCGAATCGAGTTCCCAAATAGTATGATCAACTATAAGCTCGACTCTGGCAATTTCGGATTCACGAACAGTCTGAGGACCGTAGGTCCGATCGCCTTCCTAGGAGCGAATCGAGTTCCCAAATAGTATAATCACTATAAGCTCGACTCTGGCAATTTCGGATTCACGAACAGTCTGAGGACCGTAGGTCCGATCGCCTTCCTAGGAGCGAATCGAGTTCCCAAATAGTATGATCAACTATAAGCTCGACTCTGGCAATTTCGGATTCACGAACAGTCTGTCAACTGTAGGTCCGATTGCCCGCCCCCAAACAAGTAGTCAACTTCACAAACAACAGGATTTATTCAAATGCAACATTTCCAAAGCAGGTTTCGGATGTCAGTATAGGAAATTCTCTACTACAGCATAGGGTTTTTAGCTACCAATGTGCAATCATCACTCACCCCAGAAGATGGGAGAGGGCTCTCAGTCTCGAGTCTCCGCAGGCAGTGTTCTTACCCGAGGGGAGGAGAGAGGGGGATCAGCACGTTGACTGACCCAGCAGTTACGATGGAATCTTCCCTCTTCCTTCTTCTTCTTCCCCTCCTGCTGCTGCTTTTCCTTCTTCCTTTCTTTTTTACTAGTTTGCCTTTTATATATTTTCTTGTACATTCATGTGGAGCTTGAGTGACTCTAGTCATATTCACTTTTGTTATTCATTGGTTTCCAAAAAGTCTCCCAAGTTAATCTAGAATCTAGATAGCTTGCTTATTGGGGTGCTTAGTGGGATGGGGTTGTGAATAGGTTTGAGCAAAGCTTATCAGAAGGGACTGATCTGCGACCATTGCTGTCCCAGCACCAGTCATCACACTATCATCAGCTGTATGGTGCCATCAGGGTACCACCTCTGCAGGGAGTACAATAGAGTTTGGCCGCGGTGTCTTCACTCCGCTCCACCCTCCATTCACTCATGTCTGCACGGCACCATCGGACTATCCCCTCTTTGTTTGCTCTTATCAGGGTGTGCTAGGAGGGCAGATTGTGTTGCATGGCAAGGTAGTTTCCGCACATCAGCCATTCCGAATGTGTACCACCCCAAGCAAGCTTCTGTAAGGCCAAAACTTCTGTTAGGCCCTAGGTTTTCTCTAAGTTTCCCCTTTTACAGGCCATTCTTCCACATTATCACTATACCAATGGTATAGATTTTCCACATCCTCTTGTCTGGATGCATTAAGGGTCCTCTCAGCAGCTCCCCTCTTGGAATGCAATAGATGAGTTTGCTAGGATTTGCAGATCCAGATCAAATGTGTAAACAGGAAACTTGCCAGGCTTTGGGGTCTACATAACGTATAAGAACATACAAATAGCAGTACCAGATAAGACCAAGGGTTTGTTTGTCCAGTGGTCTATCTCTGACAGCAGAAAGCAGCAGGTGATTAGTGAAAGCCCATACAAATCAGGCAAGACTATAAGGTATGGGCTTATTCTGTATTCTCCTGTACTATACTCCTAGCTCTCAGCAGTCTGTTGAGGGATTTCTGGTGCCAGAGATATTTTTGTATGTAAAATAGTAATGCGTTTTTCTTCCATCAATTTGTCTTACTGTTTTTGGATCCAATTTCCACTTTTGGCATCTGTAACAGTACTTGGCATAGTTTCTCCTTTTATATATTCTGTAAAAAAACATTTCTTGTTTCTTTGTTTTGATCTGTCCAACGATGAGGTCATTTGGTGCTCCCTCATTCTTATGCTGTTAGAAACAAGGAGTGTATATACTTATATCTTATATCATATGGGACTTGAAGTTGTAACTAGATTCAGTCCTGCAAGAGGCATATCTTTTTAAGACTTAATTTAACATGATATATCATTCTGCTGCAATAAATTTCTAGTCATTAATGAATTTCCTTCTTCTTGTTAATCTGAAGGTTAGAAATTGTATGCAATCCTTTCTGTTGTCAGGTAGTGGAAAAAAAAAGAGTTCTGATCATATGAAGCACAATAATTACTTGGTTAAGCTCAGTTGTGTTATTTAGAAAAAAAGTCTACATGACTGAGTCTACATTTCTAAGCTGGACATGGCAAATGATGGTTGTATTATTTTTTAGCTACTCTATTTAATTGTTAAACGGAAAAATAATGGAAGCAATGGCACGTTGCTTTGCTACAAGATCACATTCTCTAAAATTAATTCAGAAAGATGTATGTATATAATTCAGAAAGAAATATGCCTCAGGAAGAGGCGTATTTACATGCTTAGTATTTTTCCCAAGTGCCTTGCTTATGGAAATTCTGCAATGATTTAGAAAGAGTCACCAAGACTTGTTTGGGTTTTGAGACAAATTAAAGTACTGTCATACGATCTACTTAAATGTTCACAGGCAAGAGTTGGAAGCTAAAAAAAAAACTAGAAGAAAACAATTTTTCCTTGCAAAGTCACAAAAATATGACTACACCAAGCCTTTAACATGTTATTTATGTTATGTTATGATTATTATTATTATGACTATTATTAAAGACCTAAATCATGCTATAGCTTCACAATGGGCTACAACAGCAACCTCAGATAAAGAATACACCTTTTCGCCAAGATGGGATCATATTTTACTCATATCTGTGTAAAAATTTCCAAAGCAATGCCAGTTTTGCTCATATATTATGAGAAATAGCATAATTTTTACTCTGATTTTAATTGAATTTTCATGCATGCTTTAGAAAAAAACAACTATTCATTTCTTTGTTGAGATTTTCTCTTATAACTTCAAATTTTGATCCAAAATGATGAAATCGCTCTGAATCAGCAAGTAAAGAAAGGCAAAAGACATGGAAAGATGGACAAAAATATGGCATGCAAAATCTCCAATTTACCATAAATTACAAAATAATAATTATAAATAAATAAAAAAAACACAATCATATGAATCCCAAAAAGCAGTGGTAGTAGTGCAAGTGAGGTCAGGTATAAGAAACACTAATTAATACCAAGATGATTTTAGTATTGTGTATACTCCATTTTCTAAAACTGCTACTCCGCAAACTGTTTAGTAATTGATCATTTACAAAACTAATTAAATATGATTTTACAAATTGCAAACAACTGAAAGTCAATATAAACAGGTGGTGAACACAGTTTGCTGTGAAAAATGATTTTTAAATCTTTGTTTTTAGTGCAGGTCTTTCCTTGCAGTATACCTCTACATTATAAAAGAATGTTCCCAAATTACTGACCTAGAAAAACAGATAGTAAAGAGACCCAGCCATTTCTAACTCTCTTGATAATGGAGTCCACTCTCACAAACTGAAGGGTGTGAAAATTCAGAGGAGCTCGTTCTGTCAGAAGAAAACACATGCCTAAATCAGAATCTATAATTGCAGTTCAGCAGGCAGGGAGCAACAGATGTAGTTTCTAAATGAAAATGTACAATCTCAGTGGAGCAAGAAAGCTGAAGAAAGAGGTCTAAAAAAGGGGTTCTACCTTTCCCTATATGCTCCCTGTCCAGACACCAGCACCTGATGCAGTAGCTTTTTGAAGGTATAGAATATAAGCACTGTAGTCAAAAACAATAAAAAAATGAAACTACCTGAAGCAAAATATGTCTCAATTTTTGCTACTAACTGTTCAGACAAAGGGAACTGCATTGCCATTCAGAGGGACCTAGACAAGTTGGAGAGTTGGGCAGAGAGGAACCTCATGAGGTTCAAAAAGGACAAGTGCAGGGTCCAGCACCTGGGGAGGAGTAACCCCAGATGCCAGCACAGATTAGGGATTGACCTGCTGGAAAGCAACTCTGCCAAGAGGGATTTGGGAGTCCAGGTTGACAACAGGTTAACCATGAGGCAGCAATGTGCCCTCGTGGCCAAGAAGGCCAATGGGATCCTGGCCTGCATCAGGAATGTTGCCAGCAGGTGGAGGGAGGTGATCCTGCCCCTCTACTCAGCTCGGGTGAGGCCACATCTGGAGTATTGGGTGCAGTTCTGGGCTCCCCAGGACAAGGAGAGCTTCTACAGAGGGTTCGGTGTAGAATGGCAAAGATGATTAAGGGACTGGAACATGTATCTGATGAGGAAAACTGGGTCTGTTTAGCCTGGAGAAGACTGAGAGGGGTCTGATCAATATGTATAAATACCTGAGGGTAGAATGTAGGGAAGATGGGGACAAACTCTTCTCGGTGGTGGCCAGTGACAGGACAATGGGTAATGGCTACAAGTTGAAACACAGGAATTTCCGACTCCATTTGAGAAAGAACTTCTTTCCTGTGAGGGTGACAGAGTCCAGGAATAGGCTTCCCAGACAGGTTGTAGAGTCTCCTTCTCTGGAGATCTTCAGAATCCACCTGGATGCCACCCTTTGCCATGTGCTTTATGTATCCCTGCTGGAGCAGGGAATTTGAGTTAGATGATCTCTAAAGGTCCTTTCCAGCCTCAACCATACTGTGGTTCTGTGATTCTGTGATAAATGGTAGACACTGTTGGTCTTCTTGCTTTTAATAACAAAGTGGCATGTCTGTTTACCTGTCTTCTTTCCACTGGTAATTTCTTTTTTTATTGATAGGGTCTGAATTACTGAACTGAGATATAACTGTATTTTTATCAGTAGGCATGAAGCACAGGGTTTTTGTTGTTATTGTTGTTTTCCATGATTGTAGAATTTCATTAACTATCTGCAAGTCTTCCAGGAGCTGGAGGCTGGAAAATAAGCAATACAATTTTCATTCACTGGTTAAATCAAAAGCAAGCAATGAATTAAAGGTATGTCTTAGGTCTTTGACAAGTGAAGACAATAGAAGAACAATAACTTACTTTTTATTCTACTGTTACTAATCTTTGCATAAATTTTTTAAAAGAATAAGTAGTGACTAAATCTAAAGTAATCGATCTCATACTGAATTTTACCCCAAAAGTAGAATAAGGAAAATAATCATTTAGTCCAAATTGTGGTAAAAATCAAAGAGCAAAAAAATGTAGAAATGTTACTTTCAATAGAAAAGCATAAGCAGAGCCAGCTCAAGGCTTTTGCATCGTCTGAGACAACTTTTTGTAAGTCCTGTAGAGATGGGCTGCCCTGTTGGTATCACTGATGAGTGGAGTGAATGTGAAAGAGAGCAAATATTGCTAACGTGGGAAGTTAATTGAGGTGCCTCATCACCCTGTACATCCACACCTTCCACTAGCGTGGATCAGAGCAACATAAGCAGCTCTTTCTGAATCTGGTGTACACAAAGCAGGCATTGTGCATTGCCTCCCTCCTGGAGCACCTCATAGAATCATAGAATCATAG
>VWPW01003284.1:0-18761 GCA_013389825.1 Crypturellus undulatus | reverse complement strand
TTTTTTTTTTTTTTTCAGGCTGTATGATGTGCTCATTTAGAGAAAACAGTAACATTTGCTAGCGATGGTTTTTGCAGCACCGTCTATGAAAGTCACCCAGTGTTTCCTACCCCTTTTCAGTCACTTGCCTTAAGCTCAGATTTTAACATTTTAAACACCCAAGTCTCTGCCTACCCCGCTCATTAGTCCCAACCTCCCATCTCCCTGCCCGTAGTCCCTCTCCTCGCTGTTCTTGCCCCGGCTTTTGCCCCTTCAGCCTCTCTCTCCCAAATAATTTCTCCTCCTTGGACAGTATAAGGGAATGAAATGAGAAGAGAATCAGTAGGGCAAGGGTGCAGATTGGTGCAAAGTCAGTGCTGAGAGGTTGATATTATTTGCTATTCTTTTTTTTCAGTTTGCTCTTAAAAAAGGAGTAGAGGAACTATATCGGAATCCCTTTGCCAAAAGAACAATTTAAGTTTGCAGAATCAAGTGCTGCAAAATTATTTAATGCTTGTATTATCTGTGCTAATCTTATCCTCAATCTGCACTTGCGTTATAATAGAAATCTTTAATAGAAATCTTAATACGTAGACACGAAGGGGCTGAATTGCTGTTATGTGACCAGTCTCAGTTCAGATATTCCAGAATGTTTGCATGCTTTGGCTTTGCAGCGTTAGGGATAATCTTATATTGTAATTGCTGCTCGGCCTGCATTCCCAGTTAATGCAAGTGCACTCGGATATCCCCCTAAGCCTGAATCCATGGGCAATAGAGATGGAAGAAGGTGTGGGCTCTCCAGATGGATATATTACTAAGTCAGAGCAAAGCGAGCGCTATCACAAACACAGCCTTGCTCTGTCCCCATGCTGTCTGTGCCCATGATAATTCATTCCTGTTCAGATCACAGAGCAAGGCTGAGTCTGTATTAAAAAAATCTCTCTTCTTCTGCCCACAACATGTATTTGACTACAAAACCATTTCAACCAAGTGACATTTCAGCTCAAGAGAGGACTGTAAATCACCCTGGGGATACACTCCCTGCCAAAATACGGGCCAAATTTAAAATACGCTGCATTTCGCAGCCTGGCTTTTGGCAGAGCCAGCTGCAGCTGCCCTGCAGTCCAAGCCCAACTCCTCGTATCATCATTACCCTGTGAGAGCAGGATGGCGTGAGCAAACTACAGCAAAAAGCCTCTTGCACATCGTCCCTTCCTGCCGTCCTGCAGGGCTTGGAAAATCATCAGCAGCAGCAGCACAAGGTGCTCACGAATGGAGAAGACATCGGGGAAACTGGTCCCTAGAGAAGCCTTGGAGGAGGGGATGGCGAGCCGGGTGGTGAGGCAGGCTCGAGGGCTGTCAGCGTGTGGGAGCCTCTCAGAACTCGGGGTCTCCCATACCCTGGCATCTCATGGAATTTTCCTTAGGCTGGGCTATCTGTAGAGTTTTCCTTAGGCTGCAAGACCAACAGTCGCTGTCACAACTGCCTGTCGAGTGATGCTGCCCGTTAACTAGAAGCCAACGAGGAGGAGCTCTAGCACCAGCCCAGCTCGTGGTGCGTCGCAGAAGACTCTGTAGCCCGTGCAGGACCCAAGGGCGGTGAGAGAGGAGTCTGTGAACTCTCTGCTCCCGCCGGGGATGCCGGCACGCTCTCCGCAGTGCCCAGAGGAAGGACTTATCTCAGAAATGCTGGTTACTCATCGGGGCGGCCGTTTGCGCCGCGTTACGAGGGCGCAGGCTGTGGCCGTACAAGAGCCGCATTGTGGCGGTGCGCGCTTCCCACCGCCGCCGTTAATCATTACGCGCCGTTGTTTTCCCCGAAGAGCAGCGTGGAAACTGCTAACCAGTGCAGATGAAGAATAATGTGTATGTTTTGCTGAAATGCACCATAATCTTATCAGGACCGCATTGTATCTTTCAGGAAAGTGTTTCACAATATTGAGTATACTGTAACCAACAACTGCAGATTTATTACAATTTTTCTTCTGAAAAGGTGTTTTCAATCTGATGAATGTGATGAATTACCTGCTAAAAGTTTCAGGGTTGTGCATTTTTTTGTGTTGCTTTAAGTTAAATATTTTGCTAATAATTATTGCTGCAGACGCAGTCGAAGATTAGTCACCTTTTACCCGTTCAGCCCTTGCCTTTGGAGAAGCTGGTGGATTCCTTTTCATCTCCGTTCATTTGCATTAACTGGCACTACAGCTTTGGGCCTTTCTGCTACTGAAAACTTAAAAGGGCGTCTAATGATTAAAACCAAAAATACCGTGATTGAGATTTATGTGATAAAAACGTGTTCGACGCAGCTGAATTCTTCTGACTCGTGCTTTCAAAAGGCAACGCCAGTGTAGCCACACGGCGAAGCATCCATTTCACAGTGCCACGTTTAAATCCCGTGGCCATTGCATGGCCGATTCCTGGTGAGTGAGGAGCGATTAAACATCTGTCCTGCTGCTCAACCTGGCGCGCGCGGGTTCAGGGGACGCTCAACTTCCTCGCAGACGAGTTCGGAGGTGGCTCGCGAGGCGCCGCGGGCACGAGCTCAGGTCGCTGCTCCATTAATTCCTTGCTCCAAACTACTCGTATTTGGAATACCGAGTCCCTTCCAGTCTGTTAGAGGCCATGGATGAGGGGTTTATGCTATTATTAAGCAATGTTAGACCTTGGAGCTCTTCTCCTCCTAAAACGCGCCGGGGGCAACACACAGTGTCCGTACCTAGGAAGGTTTGTGGGATGTTCCTTTGTATACAGGGATGTATTATATATATAGTGCCTCAAATACAACATATAAAAATCCTATTTTTCCTCCTTTTCCTGAAAAACACATTTATCTCCCCGTATCCTGTGTAAACTGCATGAAGATTACTTAGTATTTTGCAGTCAGCATTATTTCCGATGAATTATATATGTGTTTTCCTTGGGTTCTTTTTTTTTTGGTTTTGTTTTCTCTACTGAAAATAAGAAAAGGATTTCTTTTGAGTCCCAAATGAAAATTTTGCTTACAATGCAGTGTTTTGTTCCTGTCAAAGCGAAAGCAAAGATAAGGAAACAGAGAAATGATTCTTCTCAGCACACGGTTCACAGAGCGAAGGAGGTGTCGTCTTCAGCGCTGGGCCCAGAGAGATGATCTTCAAAATCTCACTCCTGTGAGTATCTCTACTGATGTTAGTGCAGCACTAGGTTATGCAAAATTAGGCCTAGAATTTAAAAATCCAATAATTCTGTGCGCTTCATATAGCAACTTTGGCAGTAAAACTATTTTGCTCACTTAAATTACGGTAGGTACACACGTGTGTTACCTGGTGCCCACAAACTAGCTGTGAAAATGCAATGGGCCGGATTCATGGTTCTCCTGCAGGAGCACAAGATCCTTGACTTCCACATTAATGAAATTGGAGTTAGGTCCGTTCGATTCACTGTTATCCCTGGAGTCTGATCTGCTTTCTTAGGAAACACAGTGACGTGCTCCTGGGAATCAGAAGATGAGACTGAGACTAGTAAATTTTGAAGTACTGGGGGTGAGTTTATTCCGAATGTATTGAATCAGCAATCTACCTCAATTGTACAGCGGCCTTTGATTAAAGTCTCTATTGACTTCTTTGAGTCACAAATATTTTAGCATTAGTTAAAAGGATTCTTAAAATGTAATGTTCCCTTCCTGTGTGATGATTTATTGGGTAAATTATCATGTCATTTTTCTAACACCTACCCCATTTTTCCAGCTGACACTTATTCCAATAGACTATGGGTAAACTTTACCTCCTACGTTAGCTCTCATTTGTAAAATTTATTAGAAAACAGCAACATCAAACCCTGACAGAGATCAATACAACACACAGAGACGCATTGTTAATAGTGTAAAATATTAAAGTCAGAGTCCTAGTAAGAACCAAATTTATTTTCCCCCAAATAAATATTCTATAAAAACTCAATGAGCTAAATATAATGCGGAAAGTATTTCTTACTCATATATTTCACAACAGAGACATGCTAAATTCAGAGAGAGACGGAGCAATCTCTCTGCACATTTAGGGTCCTGCACGTGCAAGTGCCGTGTGTCCCACAGCACTCTGCTCTATCGACAGGAGCATAAGCATCCCTTAAATTGTCTCCATTTAATCTAATAATAATAATAAAAGACTATTAGAGTCTGCATTTATTTCTCTCCAGCACAGGTGTGAAGATAGGTAAAGGGCACGTAGAATTCAATACATTGGATGTTAGATAGCATTCCTGTGAACACATCTGAAGGTAGAACTATATATTTTTTGAAAGTAATGCCTTTTAAGAGTGTAAAAAGTTAGAGTAACAAAATTAAATGTTTACTTTATTTTGCTTTTATTACTCCAGTAATATTTTCTTTTTAGTGGTATATTCTAAAATACCTCATGATTTGAGTTCCTACAGCAATTCTTTAAGGCTTCATTCACACTATTGATCTGCTTACTTAGAATGAACATGTACTATGCAAGACCCAGAAACATCAGTCCTATACTAAATTTTGTGAGGGCTATGCTGGAGAAACACAGCTAAAAGAACAGGCACAAGGTAACTAGAGAGCCAGAAATGATGTGAAGGCTACAGGAAAATTTGGACTATGTCTGTATTTACAAGTTGAGCACAAATCTGAGAATATATTCAAACCAGACTCACCTACATTTCAACTAGCAATTTAGACATTGTCTAAAGGTGCCCAAGAGAAGGCTAAGTTAAACAAGAAATCTTTAACATCAAGATAACTCTGAAAACCCAGAGTCTCCGGGTGATCTGAGCTCAGACAAGCGGCTGAGGACCAACCAGAGCTCCAAGGGAACAGCAGGAGATTTGCTAAGAGAAATGGCATGAGCTACGTAGGTTTGGGCTGCGTGAAAATAGAACCTAAGCCTGGCTTAGACCTGAGGGAAATGGAAAGACACAAATTAAATCCTGTAATGCTGAAAGAAGAGTTCTCTGCTAAAAAATAGCCATGAAATCAGCTGAAGGGGGAAAGATACACAATGCTGGGAACATTCCAGAAAGATGCCAACTGCCGGAAGCTAAATTTCCTTAGGGAATGCATAGATTCAGCTGNTCAACTAGCAATTTAGACATTGTCTAAAAGTGCCCAAGAGAAGGCTAAGTTAAAAAAGAAAGCTAAATTTCTTTAGGGAATGCATAGATTCAGCTTCTGAAAGTAACAATTTCTAAGAATTTTATAATGAAACATATCTGCGGACTTTTAGAGGCCAATGCTATGACCCCCATTCCACTGAAAGTGGAATAATGGCAGTGAAATGACTGAATTTCATGAACTTCAGTGACTGAGCTAAAAACAGTAGTTTTACAGGTCCTCTGCTTCCGTGCTGACCACAAGCGTCCTCCAAAGTGAATCCAGGGATTTGCTGGCCGCATGGAAGAGGGAATGGTGAGTACAGTGCTAGATATTTTAAAAGTTTTTTGTTTTGTTTTTGCTGGTTATTTGCCATCAGCATAACTGGTCTTCTGGTCTTGAGATATTATGTGAATTTCTCAAGGCTACAAGATGAGTGTGGGCAGGTTATTGGTTGTTATGCCAATACCTGATTTGATAGAGAAGTATGCCCAAAAATGCCACTGGAGAGAGTTGAAGAGGGTTGGGCAGGAGAAATGGGAAGTCCTGATGCATGATCCAGTGAGCTCCCACATGTGAAAATGATCCAAAACACCTAGCACTTTTCTTTACATCTTAAAAGCATTACAGGAGGCTCTCAGCATGTAGCTACTAATATCTGTCTCTCTTCTTTTTAATTCCCTCCAACTATGAACATCATCTTCAAGAAAATTATCCCCTTTCCTGAAAAACTTGAGTGTAAAAGAGCAAGCAGAGCCGTGCTATTAAAAAGGTCAGGAAGTGCTGACCGAATGAAGGTTTAAGGAATAGGCAAGTGTGCCTTCAAATGGTTTTTCCATTTATCCTTTTATTTGGCATTGTTTCATTTATTCCCACTTCCTGTTTCCTGTACTCTAATTTGGAAATCTCGGAGGTATTATTGAAATAAGGTTGTCACAACTCGGCCCAGGATCCACGCGGACTGGAAAACTGCAGTTAAGATTATTAATATTAATATTTGCTTAAAAATATCCGTATCCTTGAGAGAACTCTATTAATATTTGGGCTGCTTGGTAGGAAGTGTTGATATGGGATTTATTTTGAAGTACAAACAACAGAACGAACTGGAACATTATAGGTAAAAACACTTGTGGAAAGGTGAAGGAGGCAACCACAGCTCTGTTGTTGGTCATCTAATTATGAAATATTTGGATTTTTAGTCTCTAAATTGGGTTCCTAAATCTCCATACGCAATGGAAGATTAAGCATGATTTTAGGAAAGGGGAAGAAAGTCCAAACCCAGTGTATTAGGTTCCTCTTAGCACATTTCTCCAGTCAGCTGGAGGAAAGGAGACCAAACCCAGGTTGCTCTGCTTGGCTCTGATTCACCTACGGTTGCCCCATGCGTGGCAAATGGGGGAGCTAAGGTTTAGTCCCAGAGGCAGAAACATGACCAGTAGGTGCTCTGCTTGCAGAGCGATGGCAAGAGCTTGTAACAAATGATAATGTTTTCTTAGAAAAACCACTCTTGAAGATCTTGTCCAGCAGTTTTCTGTTAATCTAAGTCGGCTGCTTTGTTTTCTAATTGAGTTCATTAACAAGTTCTCCCTCTGAAGATTTACTGCAATGCAAAAGTGACTTTGATATCCAAATGTAGAGAAAAGTTATTGATTAATCCCAGTTTTATCAAAGGAAGGTTTAGAAATATAAACGGATGTAAGATTACGCAAACATTCAGCCTCATTTCCCTGACAGGTATTGGACTCAACTCTCTCCTTGGCTTTTTATTTTTATTTTTTAACTATCCTACTTCATTTTTAACTAATCTCTGTGCCTTTTTTCCTTTCCTTTTTGTCTGTATCTTTTTTATTCGAAGGTCTTTAGGGAAGGTACTGCCTATTATTATGTTTTTATGCCATATCTGTTTATGTTACAGTAAATCCAATAGCAGAAAAGGGCTGCTTCATTGCCTGGAAAATGCATGGACAGTTCTCTACAAATAAAAATATCTACCTTTCAGTTTAAACTGCCGGCCCCCAAAATAAATCCAGAAAGCCTGGTTAAATAATACAGCACTATCTTCTTACCTCAGTATAAGCATCAGTTTACCAACATAGTGAGAATATTTAGCTCTGTATTTTTGTCCTGTGCATAACTGTATAACCTGGCATCCTATGTATCCGAGGTTGGATGCTATAGGATAATTTTATTGCGCATGTCTTTGAGACTGATCTAACAACCCATATGTAGGCAAAAATACAGAGATGCCTGTGCTTCTGTTCAAGACTTGGAGCAGCCCCGCGGTTTGCATTGCTGCAGTAGTGTGCACATTTTCAACCACATGAGCCAACTTCCAGTGCAGCTTCTGGCAACAGCTCCTGTTTTATTTCCCCTTGCATGAGCACATGCAGCACCAAAACACAATCCACTGTGTCAAACATAAGTATTTTGCAAAAATCTGACTATGTAGCGTCTGGAATTGAATCTGGGTTCCTTTAGGTTACCTTTATGAGCTGAGCAACATGCGTAGTTTACTCTCTATCTCACGTGTTGCCTGCACGTTGTCTCTCTCCACAATGCAACGTGTCAGGGAAGCCCCCGAGAAGCCTGACCCAGAGGCAGGGTGAGCCCTTTTCCAGCGCATGCAATTAAAATGCAATTCATTTCCATACATCACCAACAGCCTGCCGCTGTATAAGGGGAATGGATTAGGTGACCCGTGAAGTCTTTTCCTACCCTCATATCTATTATGATTACTGGATATTAGTAAAATTGCCTTTTAAGGTCACTTATACATGGCGGTCCCCTTTATGCAAACGTTTGGCCAGGCATTTGCATCCCTTTTGTCCCGCTCCGCTTGGAGCGCGTGGGGTATAAATCAAAGCGAGGCAAAGACCTGATATTTCGGCATGAATAATTCATAAAACAGCGTCAGGACCCTTGCTGTCTGCGAGTCGCCCCCCTAGCGAGCCCTGCAAGGAAGCGGTGAGCCTGTGCCCCCGGTCCCGGTGCATCCACCTCCCGGGCCAGCGGATCAGCCCGGAGGGGAAGCGCCCGTGAGCGCCCGGTGGATACGGTGACACATGGAGATGGATCTCGATACGGTGAAGCACGGAGACGGATCTCATCCCGCAGCGACCGCACCGACGGGCTCCTCGGCGCGACCCCTGCCCTGCGGCGCGCCGAGCCGCCCCGATGAAGACCTCAGCTCCTGCTCTCAGCAACCCGCTCCGCCGCGGGGACGGCGGCAGAGGGCTGGAGAGCGGTGCGGGGAGCTGGCTCCCGCGGGAAGCGCTGCCCCGCGTCACATCGCAAGGATGCGGAGCCCCCCTCCAAGCTCAGCCTTTGGAGAGCCGCGCGTCCTCGTGCTTTGGAAAAATATGTGTGTGTACAGCCTGGAATTGGGCCCCGTCCTTTGCACGGAGCGATGCCGGCAGCTCTCACTAACCCTCCGGGAAGCCTGCCCAGCCAATACCCCGTGCGGCCGCTTCAGGCCTTCCTCTCTTAGAGACTCCTCTTCCTCCTGATGGAGATGTTCAACGAAACCGCTCTCTGTTCTCCCCGAACCACGGCATTCATCTTGTTAATATCTTAAAGCCCCCGAATAATCTCACCGCCCTGAAATATTTATGTACAAACCACATTTTAATACTGCGTTTTTATTATACCGAGCGTTTTTATTGTTCAGTGCATAATTGAGCCAATGAATTAGGGGAAGGTTACTAAAAAAAGCACTGATGCATTTTTAATGCCCCTGAATGATATAACTTGTTACTCACCAAGAGCAACGGCAGCGCCGCCGGGCTGCTGCAGCCCAGAGTTTAGGTGAGAGCCGCGTAACCGCCTCGTCTGAGGGTAACCCAGGAAAACCGCCCGAGCGATCTGACCGGGGGCTTAATTCACGGTTTGTTTATATGATCTCAGATCAGCCGTCTAACATGGAAATAGGAACCTGTTTAGCGGATAGATCTATTCCCCATACTAAAACTTCTTATTTTTCTTTTTTATGAACTAGTGCCCTTTTCCAGGCTGAAGGGAAGACCTGAGACAGCCGTGCCAAACCCCTGGGAGATGTTTTTGAAGCCCTAGGTTCGCGGGCAGAAGAAGTGGTGAGAACTTTGTGCACGTGGATGTTGCTGCTTCCGCACAGCTCTAATTCTCAATTAACTCACCAGCCTATATTGTAAGGACTTGCCATGTAGCACGCTTTACCCTTAAAAACATCCCACTAGAAAATTCAAATACTGCTGTAATGCTCTGAGATTTTAACATTGCTCAAAGTACTACACTGAAATTAAAACAGCAACTGCAAATTTAGCTCTGAATCCTATATCCATTTTGCTTTTGCAATATAGTTTTTTAATATAATTTTGCAATTAATAAAAAAAATAATAATGAGATTTTATATTTTTATGTCTATAGAGATTTTGGATATTTTTGTAAAAATTCTCCATTTATTTTTAGATATTTTGTACCTTATTTTATTATTTTTATAATGAGTACAGGATACAGGTATTGTGGGAGAAGGGCTTTACCTTGACACCTTTAGATATATATGTGCATTTTGCAATGGGAGGTATGTTATCAAACTTCTGTTGAAGAGAAAAATTCTGCTATATTCTCCTATCTTCCAGTAGACACCGAGAGAGGGTATATGTATAGCGTGTAATGTGAATACATATTTTATAGCATGGTACACGAGATGCTGCAGTTTTGCTTAAGAACTTTGTGGCATGAATTTTGTGAGACCACATAATTCATAGCGGTAAACCACGGTTAAATAAATCACGCTATGAAACGGGCATACTATTTTTTTGACCACTGCAAAGTGGTTTTTACGTTATATTCTTTCCAAACAAACAAACAAAAAGCTATTCTATAGGAGAAATGTTTTAGATTTGGAAGGTTTTTAGAATGCTGATATTACAGTTGTATCTCCCGGCTTGTAAGGCAGTGAATTTAATACACTTCTAACAGTACAAGCCTCAGTTGGACTTTGATTTGGGGAAACACACATTTATTGAGGCATTTGCTCTGATCTCAATGGAAAGCAGAAACTTAAATATCTTCTCTGAGAAAAAAAAAAGAAAATAAAGGTGACTTTTCTGAACAGGGGCTAGGAAAAGTAAAGTCGTAGCATATGTTAAACTAAAATACCTTTTCCATAATAATATCTTTTTAAAATTCAATGGCTTAAACTCAGCAAGTGGTAGAAGCAAATGCTGCCTCCCAATGGAAAGGTGAAGTTTTCTTTCCAGGAAAATAAACCACACAATTTCTAGTCCTGATGTTTTATCAGACATTAGGTCTTAAATTTACTGCTACTGAGTATTGAACACTTTTTTCATTAGGGGCTTCACAATCAACTTGTTTTATTTTATTTTAAGCACCTATGAAAGGTTTCTGGAGCAAGGAGGGAGTTTTCTGCTCTTANGAAGTTTTCTTTCCAGGAAAATAAACCACACAATTTCTAGTCCTGATGTTTTATCAGACATTAGGTGTTAAATCTACTACTATTGAGTATTGAACACTTTTTTCATTAGGAGCTTCACAATCGACTTGTTTTATTTTATTTTTATGGAAGGTTTCTGGAGCAAGGAGGGAGTTTGCTGCTCTTAAATGACAACTCCATGAAAACTGTTCAAAGGTCAGGAAAATGAGGAAGCACAAATGGATTCGTGGTCGAGTTCAGGCGAGGTAATTGAGTTAGGCGATAAACACAGTTCATCTTGTAATTCTGCAATTAATCACAGGGCTCTGCAGCTCACAAGTGCAGTGTCACTGTCACCATCAGCAGAGTCCTCTGCCTAGTGACAGTCTATGACTTCATTAGGGATATCGCCTAGTGGCACCTATTTAGGTGCTGGTTGTTTATCTGAAGAGCAATGAATGATGCAAATTACTTAAAATCAATGAAACATGTCACTCTAACTTCTGTATAAGACTGGCTGATTTTTGGTTGATTTAAAAAAACAAAAACACATTTCCGATGGCAGGTGCTTACAGGTGGAGAATCTGCACGAAAACTTTCAGAACAACAAGAAAATCTTCTGGGAAAGTTACAACAGATTGAAAATACGTGGCTGGAATGGAAATGCTTCTTCGGCCGCCACAGAATAAATAATAAATGCTTTCCAGGTAACTACTGCATCTCTTTTGATAACATATATATTAATAAATTAAAAATGTCTGTAGACTGACAGCAAGTGTTTTGTGGGCTTATACTGGAAAGCCAACAACTAATTATGAAAGCCTGACTTGACTAATCAATTATTCAGATGAACATTAGGTGCCTATTATATGCGTAAACATGGGAATTATATTTCCCCTAAGTAACTTGCTAAAATAACAAACCCCAAACATGCAAATTTGATACAGAGAGAAATGGCACTATTAGGCACTTATTGCCCGAGCAGAATTCCCGCTGAATTATTCAAGGAACGGGGAACCCAGCTCCTGTGGCTCTGAGCAAGGCAGCGAGCGTAGCACGCGCTCTCTTGTAGCTGTTATGCATGTAATATTGATTTAGCTTGTTCTTGCTGGTCATGTTTCAAATTCATTTCGTGTTTAGGAGGTACGGGAAAAGGAGAATGATCTCTGGATTGATATATGCAGTATATCAAGATATTTTTCCACCTGTTGAAGACAAGATTATCTGATAAATTAATAAGACCTTTTCTTTTTTCAGTGCAAAGAGAATAAGCCTCTGAGAGGGAGCACAGCTGAGGTAATGAACTGTTTTTAAAGGTTTATATTTGCTTGATAACCCCCTTCTGCATGTAAAGATTGGGAGAGCACTAATATTGCAGAACAGATTCGCTGGAGTTTTATTTAATCTGTGAGGCACTAAGCACAACAAGGCAACCCATAACAGCGCCGTGCATTTAGACAAGACCCTGCTCTTAAACAGAAAACAGCAGCAGGGAAACCAGAAATAGATGTGGCCAGACACCTGCTGACAAACAGTGACAAATCCCACTGACACTGCAGTGACCCCCAGTTAGTCAAGATTTAATTAAGGGGTATAATTAAGCCAGTGGAACAGAACACTAATGAGCGTGTGTGCGATTTTTTTTTTTTTTTTGGATATGGGTAATTACACACAAGAATACAAAGCAAGCTCGGCCCCGAAATACATTATTAAAACGAACGGCGTGGGATGGCAACCAGCGCTTTCAGCGCTGCCCCGTCCGCACTGCTGGAATAACGCGCGTGGAGACAACTCGGTTGCACTCAAGCAAATGCCAGATGCTGGATCCTGCCCGTGCTCTTCGAGGAGCAGATCCCGACGTTGCCTTTACCCAGCGATTCTGGGAGCGAACGGCCCGCCAGGCTGGCCGCGAGCGCGCGCAGGTGGGAGCAACACCTCTGCAAGGGAGCAACAGGTTCCCGACGGCGGCCTTGGCTGGAGCCTGACCCACTGCTGTGGAATTTAGGGAATTTTTAGCCAGTTGACTGAAACAGCTGAACAATCTTTGCGAGGTTTGCTTGCGCTTCAAACAGAAAAACACTCCAAAGTAGATTTACTCGGCTGGAGTGTTCCACCGGGGTGGAAGACGTCCTCGTGGACAGCGATGACGACGGTAGGGAAAAAGCCCAGCTTTCCCACAGCGCTTCGGATTTGCAGGAATGCCGGTGCTGGCTGGGCCGGCCCTCCGCCGGGATGCTGCCCCGGCTCCCAGCTGGCCGCCCGCTGCTCCTGACAGCCTTTTATCCAGCATCAAAGCAACAAGTGGAAAAGCAGAGCCCGGCGCCCGCGAGCGCGCCGCTCGCTTCCCTCTGTGGAGTTTCTGCTCCTAAATCTTCCCTTTTAACAAGTCCTCAGGTTTCCTTCCTACTGCTTCAGCAGGCACTAACTACATCTCTCAAGTCTTCAGCTCGCTTGTCTAACTCTGCAGGACATTAAAGGAAGAGAAAATAATTGTGCTACAACAGAACGTTTTCCACAGGGACCGAGTGAAAGGCTGAGTGATGCCGAGCCCTGCTGAAGGGATGGGGGTTTTGCACGTGAGCTCGGGGAGAGCAAAAGCAGCTCCTAATCACTGACATACCACGGTCCTGGTGCAAAACTCCAGTTATAAATTCAGATTGAGCCGTGAGTTAGGTTTAAATTTAATCTACTAGCCCAGACAAAAAAAAACAACAAATGATTTATACAAAAATAAAATTTGCCGTAACAAAGGCAAAGCAAACAAACTATGTTATAACCTATTACATAAATTCTGTGCTTATTTTTTGGTTATCAAAGGGGTATATTTAATGGAATAGTGAAAAAGGTAAAAGTAAAACAAGTTTAAATATACTTCACGTGAATTCCTTCAAGAAAAATTCATCCAAGAGAAAGGATATCTATTATCAAAGAATATCTAAATGAATATACTTAATGCACCAATAATTTACACTCCGCTTTCCTTAAACCATGCTGTGGTGTTATAAGGACAACCTGTAACGGTTTCTACAACATAATTAAGGTCATCAGAAGAACAACTTTGTTAGCAGAGGGTTGAACCTGTACAAGGTGCCAACACCTGAACCTGTACAAGGTGCCAGTGGGTTTAACTCTCTCTCCCCACGTGGGTCCCTGAGACCCGGTGCAGCGAGTGCCGAGGAAGGGAGCTCGGGGGCAGGAGGAGAGGGCTGGGGAAGTTGCTAAACCCTAAGTGATTTCCATGTTTTTATCTTGATGGGGGCACGTGTCGCTCTAGCGCACCGGGGCAGCGGACCTGCTTCCCGGTGGGCTCCAGGCACACGTTTGCGTAATTGATTCCTGACATCACCTTCTTTCTCCCCACTTTTTCCCCCCCTTTCTTTGCAAGGCCAGCTCTGTATGAATGAACAGAAGTGTCTTTCATCCCCCACTTGCCTCGCGGCTCCAAAGGAACTACTAAAATAGCAGCGACAAAAATCCAGCAGCCTGCCAAAAGGCCTGCGCACGTCCCGCGCTTAAAGGCATGCGAAAGGTTGGAGAGCTCAGCAAAATTTTTATGTACGGGAGCAGGCCCAAGGAAAACTCACACGCCATAACCAATTGTGGACAGAGGATCATCTATCAGCAGACAAATGCAGGAACTCCAGAATGTCTCTCCTCAAATGAAATAATATATCTTTGAAAGCCAATGCCCGTTTTAGGCCTGAGGCCCATATATCAAGCCTGAGAGGCTTGTGGATACGCTCCAGGGCCATTAACCTTCCACCTGTTTCCCCTTGTCCTTCAGGATGAGACCCTGCCCTTGATTTTACTCCCTTCCCCTGTTCATCTTCCGACAGAGTGTAAATGTAAAGCAGAGGGCCTGCGAAATAATTCAAAGGCAATGGACCAGGGACATGGTTACAAATCTCTGCCACTGGCACTGTGACTTATGCAGGCAGTTTGTCACACATGAGCCAGGTGACCTCTGTGACATAACGGAGAAAAATATCGCCCCAGATCAAAAGATGAGAATTCAGAGCGCTCTAACTAACTCCGGCGCGCGGGGAGCGCCGCCCGGCATTTCCTCTCCTCCCGACGCGGTCCGTCCCGGCCGCTCGCTGCAGCTCGCTTCTCCGCGCTCGCTTCTCCTCTCGCCTTCTCTGAAATCGCTCCCGAAACGCCGGCGTCAAAGCCTATTTCCTTCAAAAGTCCCTCTTGCCTTACAAGACAGACGTTTAAACGCAATTGGTCAATAGGGCGGCAAAATTCTATCCAGCGGGAAAATTAACACGATGAATAGGAGTGAATGAGTCACTTGTGCAAACCAGTAATTTCTGAAATACTAAATAATACTCATACCGTGGAGGACATGCACATTCCGTATCTAGTGAGAAGTCCTAGAGGTCTGAAATATGTATTAGGGTTCGACTGTCACGATGGCTAAAACGAGAATGTAGTTCGTATTGAAAATGATGTAATGCCCCCGCATAACACAACATCTGTATTGATTCATGTTTTACAGAGATAGACTGCAGGACCAGGAAGCAGTCACTTCAAATGCAGCCTAATCAGATTGATTTCCTAAAATCTCGGGTTCATCGCTCAGGCTGCGTGCTGCAAGCGAAGTTTCCCAGCTGTTTTGTACGTTCGGGACTTCTCTGCTGGACGCAGACAAAAGAACAGGGCCCTTTTCTATCACTCCCCACAACGTAATGGCATGTCTGGCATGGACATTTAAATCTGTATATTTCATACATTAAAACAAACAAACAAACAAACTGCCGGGGTATTCCCTGCACGATGATGAAAGGAGAAATACCACCGTAGCTAGAGCAGCCTCAGCCCTGCTCTCATTCACATCACTTTGTCACTTGCCAACACTCATTGGGTGGAAAGCACAGCTCAACCCATAAGTAGATATGAAAACACACATATGCAAGCACACATACATGCTCTCAGCCTATTCCAAACGTATGGCACGTGATTTGATTAATCAGTTTTATTCTTATCACATGCTGACTTGCAAAATTCAGCACAGATTTCAAACTCTTAAGCAAAATCATCCGAAAGAATAGCGTTCCACTCTTAAAATATTTCTAAATTCACTAAATCTAAAAATATAAAGAAAGTTGGACTATGGTTTGGACTTGCAGTTAAATTTTGCAGCAGTTAAAAAGAAATGCAAAGCAGAAAAACATTTTATGCTTCACATTGATTGAAGTCTGACACGGAGCGCTAGACTAGTCTGTTGCTGCACGCTGCAATAGCAAATGCAAAATTGTTTTTGCCGAAAGATTCTTGTGACGTGTTACTAAATGCCTCTGCAAAAATAATTCAGTTGTTGGATTTTACCCTCATAAAATCTTTTACTCTTATTTGGGCCCCGTTGCTACACATACTTTATCCTTCTGTATTGCTAAAGAAGGTCTGTGAAGGATACAACAGTCAGCAACTGTAAGTGAGTTTTGCCAATTATTTCAGTGAACTCTGATTCAGATCCCAAATGTCTTTATTCTTAAAAATACCCAGAGCGTTGCTTTTTGATGTGAAATAGAGGTGGTATTTCCAAGAATTCTGACAGTCATATCTCTACCTTACTGAGATGCCTATTGAATATAGTCATATGTATCTGGCTCTGATTTCACCTAGGCTTTCTGCATCCAGTCCTTGGTTAAACATATTTGATGTATCCTTGAAAGATTAATATTTAATTGAAAGAGCACCTTGACTAATCCATTGCCTTTTACAGTAACTATAATCTTGCGCATCTGCTTTTGTAATATTCATGAAATTTTGAAATCAAGGCTAGACATCATATACTATTCTAATAGAGAATTTTTCTCATTTGAGTGTTGATCAGTTGCGAATGCCCCAATGCCCATTTGAATTTCCAAAGCATAAGGAGTCTATTTTAAAAACCTACAAATTGCTATTATACAAATAAAATAAATTATGACTCTTACCTACAGACTCACTAAACTTTGAACCATTTGGTCCCATTTACCCCCTGTGCATTTGCCTTTTGTGGAAATAAATGTCTGCTGAGCATCAACTACTTTACAAGGGTACAGCACCCAAATTCTAAAGAACAGAATGTAACTCTTTTTTTTAATATAATGTAATGCCTTGTCTTTAGGAAAGAGCTTTAAACTTATTTGGCTGATGTACTGCACAGATGCTACAAGCCCAGCTAATTATATTTTTGGCTGCTTATGCCTCTGTGATTCAATCATTTAAAACAAAAGAAAATGAGGAGTATATAACACTTAAAAAAAGCCCAAAAAATAATTTGTTGCATGAATCATTCCTTACATTCTTTTCCAGCTACAAACAATTTCTGTTGGGAAAGGTGCCACGTAGTATCACCGGTGACAACAACTTGTATTGTCCGGTGAACATCTGTTTCCGACTCCCACACTGATACTAGGTCGGGTACTTCTGCGTTAGTCTTCACAGGCTGCCCGACCACAGAGGAACTGGAAATTACTGGTACGTTCAACTTTTATTATTGGAACACAGGAAAACTTTATCATCATGCTGGGAAGCTCTGTATCTTTTGAAATATTGGAGGGAGGGTTATGTTAGCACAGAAAGCCACGTGCAATAGCTCCTACGGAGGAGAGTGGCTCCTGTTCACTGTGTCCCTCAGTACGTGTGGGTATACAAGCCAGGGTGCAAAATCCCAAAATAGAGCAATATTTCTGTTTTCATGATGCAAACTGCAATTCAGCGTGCGCTGCAGCATCTGGCCCCAGAGAATTTTGGTCTCTTGAAGAAAGAACTTTTCTAATTCGTTCTAATCGCACCTGGATATTATGTTAGCAGTTGATAAAGAAAGTCCTTGCTGGCTAACTGAATTTATTACTATTAAAAAAAATGAAGACAGCACTAAGAAATATTTTCATAAGCAAGAGGTTAGAATAAGGAGGGTGATTTTGTTCACAGCTAGGAGAACATTTGTTACTCAGTCTGGAGTAACAGGTCAAGTTCCACTTAACAGAGAAGGGAAGAAATAATGATACATTCTCAATGGGCAATCTGCCACTTTGATAATCCTACACCTGTAGGATCTGTAAATACACCAGCCACTGCTGTGATTAAACCACTAAAACTATCCTCTCTTACACAAAGAGAGGGAGACACTCCATGGAAACTCTTATTAATGTCAGTTGGAGTTGTCAACATGTAAGGGAATTAACGGCAAATTTTGTGGAGCTCCCACTGAAGTCAGGAGGAGAAGCATGCCTTAAAGGAGACGAACGCAAATGAAAAATACATATTGTTCAAGGCAGCAAGTCACGTCAAGAGTGAACTACTTGTTCACAGGAGTTGCTAAAATGTCAGTGAATTTCATTCTTACTGAAGAGCAAGCATTGTCCTTGACCATATTTGCAGAAGAACCTATCTTGTGAATGACAGTTTAAAATAATTGCTATGTGTTTATTTCACTTAAGGCTGTTATTGTTATTATTATTATTAATTTACCTTATCTCCCAATAACTTACCAACCTCCCTGTCTTTTCCCCATATCTAGTCAGAAGGAACGTCAGTGACTGTGGAGCGGTTAAAAGCAGCAGAGACTATTTTAGACCCTGGAGACCTGGGCAGAGCTATGGCATTAGTTCTGACTTCTCCTTGCCCACTTGCACCACCACCTAATTTAGCTTAATCCTTCCCAGCGCCCTTTCTCCCACATCCTTTCCTAACGCAATGGTTGTGATGCCCTAAATCTACTGTGTGAGCAGGATGCAGTAGGATGAGAGGTTTTTGTGCAATTGCCTCCCCTTAGTCTCCATGTTTCTTTTTGTTGTTGTTGTTGTTATCTGAGAGAAAGTTAGCAGAGGTTGGATTAAATATCCTTGTGCCTTATTGGTGCCTTAGGGAGCTCCAGCAGTAGCCAGATGAGAAGACGACCACCAGCCTGTCAGACCAATCCGCTCTGAACCCTCTTAGAAATTTCTGCCCCCCTTCCAAGTCAAGCCCAGAGCATCATTTCTCAAAAGGGCGTACCTGGATTTTAAGGGAGCGTCCCTGAAACACAGTGGCTTTTGAAGGAAAATTCTCTGTGGGATAGGACACTGGTTGGTGTCCTATTATCCTAGGTAGTGACTGTGGTGGTAACATTATTCCTCGGGAACAGAGAAAGGAAAAGAAGAGGATACACATCGAACAAAGCAAATGACACTGGAATAAAACACTTGACACAGGCAGCTTTACAAAGGAAAACAGGAAACTTGAAGATACTGTGAGTGAAACTGGAAATACACTATTGAAGACCTAATTTGTACTTCTTATTCAGACAAA
>VWPW01003283.1:54988-144419 GCA_013389825.1 Crypturellus undulatus | reverse complement strand
CCCCTGCGGCTGACGCGGCTGCCACGGTGCCGCCCGCCCGCCCGCCCGGGGGGCCGTCGCGTGGGCGCTGCAGCCGCCGCACGAGCCGGCCTGGCAGGAGGGTGGGTTTGTGTTCCAGCCCGGCGTGTCGGAAAGCCTTCCCCGCTGTGAAACCCCTCGCAGGGCTCCCCCGGGGAGGTGAGCGGTGAAGGGAGGTGTTGTTGGTGGACGAGAATACGATGATCCGCATGACGGCAAGAATCCTCCGCGCGGTGTTTCCGCAGCGGGAGATAAACAGCGCGGCCGCCGCACGCGCGTAGCCAAGGGGAGNGCCTGGCAGGAGGGTGGATTTGTGTTCCAGCCCGGCGTGTCGGAAAGCCTTCCCCGCTGTGAAACCCCTCGCAGGGCTCCCCCGGGGAGGTGAGCGGTGAAGGGAGGTGTTGTTGGTGGACGAGAATACGATGATCCGCATGACGGCAAGAATCCTCCGCGCGGTGTTTCCGCAGCGGGAGATAAACAGCGCGGCCGCCGCACGCGCGTAGCCAAGGGGAGAAGGCGGGAGAGCCTGGAAGGGGAGCCGGGAAGCTACGTGATCTGCTTCTCCCCCAAAAGCAACGGAGTGAGAGCGCAGCGGCTCGGAGGGACGGGACCGGCGAGCGCGGCGGGCGCTGTTCCTGCAGCTCCCTCTTGCAGCCTTCCGAGCTGCCGTTCGCAGGAGTGACTGAGCGGATGCAGCGAGGGGGACCCAAGCGCGTGCGGCCGTGCCTGCCTGCCTATGCCAACCACCGCCGTGACGCCTCTGGCCCGCGGTGCCGCTCGCCGCGCTCATACTGTGAGCAAAAGCCCTTTGAGCCCAGGAACGTGGTGCTCATGGCAAGGCAGCAGTTCGAGCCTGGTTGGGGGCTGTTTCCTGGGTCGGGATGCTGGATTTGGGGTTTCCTGACCTTCCCTTCCCGCCTTGCTGCATGCTCAGCACCACGAGCTGTGTCTGGCTGCACCGAGCGGCTGGCGGCTGCGGGACACGCGGCCTCGTGCCCCAGCTAACCCGGGAGGGGAAAGCGTCCCCCGCGGGGCCGAGGAAGCTGTCAGGCCCAGATAAGGCCGGGAGCCCATCCTGTGGGACCCCCAGCTGTATTAATAAGGAAAAATTAATTTTTAAGCGCTGGGATGGCTGCCAAATTACACGACCTCTGACAAGCCAGCTGCACTGGGGGAAAAGGGAATGGCAGAGCCCAGGGCTGGGGCACGCTCTGAAGGGCTGCACTCGCGCCCGCTGTGCCGCGGCATCGGAGAGGCCCGGGGAAGGGAGCGCGAGGCTGGACAGGGCTGGGCAGGCAGGACATGCGCTGCCCCGTTCCTGGAATAGCTGCAATGACGGCAGCGTCGATGGGTGTTTTGAAGGCATTGGGCACCTCTCGTTGAGGCTGAAGCTCTTCACGGGCTCTCTGTAGCCTCTTGCTGTGCATTGATGCTGTGGGGTCAGTTGTGCTATTGTGGGACAGGAAACTGCACAGAGGTGCAGAGGAGCTGCTGGGGGAGAACACCCAAAATACCACACTAATAGGCCAAAGTTGCCACAGCCTTCAGTGGTGCAAACTGGTGCCAGCTTGTGGAAGATCTGCCGTTGTTCTTGGCTGAAGTCTGGTGGATTTTTGTTTCATTTTTCCTTTCTCTTATTTTTTTTTATTTTATTTTTGAGCAAACTGCCCAGATTTGCTCGCAGGCTTTGGCCCTCTCCGTTTCCACGAGGAAGCACGAGTAGCTCTCCGTTTCTGACTGCCGTTTGATTCCTCCACGCATTATCACGGCAGAGGAAGGGCGAGTTCCCTCACAGTCCCCACACCTCGCTTTCCCTCTCCGTCCCTCACGCACTCAGTTATTTAGGGATAGCCGCGAGGGGCCCCTTCTTGCGAGAGCTCCTGGATGAAGCACCACTTCGGCCTCCCCTCGCGCCGCTGCCCCGGCAGCGCGTCCAGGCCTGTCTCATGACGGCCACCACAAAACCAGGTTTTTAGCACCACGTTTTCCAGCAAATCTGCTCCTAACCCAACCTGGAGAAGGGCTGAGTGAGCTTTGCCCAGCCGGTGCGGATATCGCATGGGCGTTTGGGGACGTGCGTGCCGCACGGCGAGCAGACGGGAACCGAGTCCCTAATCGCGTTACCTCCCTCTGTGCCGTCCTTGCTGGCGGCCGAGCGGCATCCGCTGCACCCTTCCCAGCCCTCCTGGGGTTACCCGAGTGCCCTGGTGCTGCCCGCTCCGCCGGGGCCTCCACCACCACCTTCCCGACCCCGGCGCTCCGCTCGCCGAGCCGCGGGGTGTCCCGCGTGCCTGGCTTGGCCGCAGCTTCAGACTTTAATTTTATTAAGTGAGCTCAGGGCTGGCAAAAGCTGCCGGAGCCCATTAGCTTTGGAGCACGTCTCGCTCCTGATGCGCGCAGCCTGGGCAGGAGCCATGCCGCACACTTACATATATATTTTATTATTCTTTTTGTGCTAGTTCCATGCAGTCGGCTGAGGAGGAGGATTTCCATTTGTAGGTGTTATTTCTGCTCGATACCCGTAGGTCGATAGGTAGAGAGGGAGGAACACCCCAACAGCACGTCTGCAACAATATTGGTTGTGTGGCCTCTTTGGATGGCTCTGGGAAGCCCCATTATCCGACGCTCTGTGGCGCACGGATGTGATGGTGCAGTACCGGAGCAGCCCTTGGAGCTCCTTGTGGAGAGAGGAATGAGAGGGAAACCCACTCTGGGGGTGACACAGAAGCACCTGGAGAAGGTGGTTGGTGCCCCCATGAGGTCACTTGCTGGCCCCATAGACCCAAAGCGTCGTGAGGGACAAGGAGATGTGTGACCTGTGAATCAGGTTGTCCTCACTGGCATGTGGGCTGCCACGCGGGTGCCAGGCCAAGCTGCCACTGTCCCACCTGCGGATCCCACTAGGTGCTGACGGGCTCGCGTGGTGGGGAGACCCTTTGCAACAGGGCCTGCTCCGGAGGAAGCGACTCCGGCTGCCCGGGGACCCGAGCGTGGCGGCTCGGGCGCAGCCCAAGCGAGGCCGGGACTAGCGGCTCCCGGCGCTGGGTGATGTTGGTGGTATCAGCCTAGCGGGTAGCATGTGCGCGAGAGCTGGGGAGACGGGGAGGGGATGACGAGGTGCGGACGGATTGACTGTATTTTCATTGCTCGGAGGCTTCGCCCTTTCCAAGAAAAATAATCTGCAGCTTGAATACTTCTCTTTGCTGGAGGGGGTGGACATGTGTGCAAACGAGGTGCGAATTTCTCACGAGAAGGTGCGAACGCGCGTACAGGAGTGAAGTGTGAATTACACGTCTATTTGTACGCCCGTGTCAACAAGCCCGTGCAGTCCCGCCGTCCACGTGAGCCGTTCCGTCGCGCTCCCGGCCGGACCCCGCAGACGCGTGTGTGGGCAAACGCGGAGCGGGGAAGCGGCTTGCGCAAAGAGGCGCCGCGGCGGATGCCTGCGCGTTGAGCAAGCTTTGCCGTGGAGCAAAACCAGATGTTCCTGTGGTGTTCCCAGCCCTTCCGTGGCTGCCTTGCGACTGCTCTGGGATGTTTTCCCTCCTCCCGTTCTTCAGGATTCTTGTAGAATTATTTGAAGGGAAAGGGGCAGGCTGCAGCGCTGCCTTTGGTGTGGTGAAATACAGTTATTTTCACGAGTGAATGTGCGAGGGGGCCCGAAAGCTGCTGGGGCTGGGGCTGTCCGGGCTGCGGGAAGCGCTGTCCCTGCGGATGCTCCTCCTGCGCGGGGCTGTCGCTGCCTGCGGGAGCCCATGCGCAGCAGGGAGTTATTCAGTGCCTTTTTTTTTTTTCTTTTCCCCTCTATGTTTTCCCTCCCCTTTCCAATAAGCAGAGCAGCAGGGAGGTCCTGCCCTGCTCCTCGCCTTGGGCCCCGGCAGAGCCGGGATCTGGGACAGCCTGGAGGCACCAAACACGTGTCTCTGCCCACGTGCCGCCCTCTTGCTCGTCAGTGGGCAGGGAAAAGCCCGTCCTCAAAGCAGCAGTGGGGCCACCAGGACCACCCTGAGCCCTCGCTCGGGGATGGATGGGTTTTTGCCATTTTCCAGCCTGTTTTGCTGGGGACGCTTCCATCCTCCAGAGGCGGGATGTGAAAGGCACACGGCGGTGGCCCTGCTGAGCAAGGGGCTTTGTGGGCACTTGGAGAGCGCTGTCAATGTGCCCAGTGATGCAGCCCTTGCTCCCCGCGAGAAGTGCAGTAATAAACTTGATTGGCAGCGTTCATGCAGTCCATGCAGGCGGCGTGGCCGGCGCTGCGGGGCCCGGCGGGCGCCGTGGGGCCGCTCTCAAGCTCCAGCGCCCTGCCCTGTTTCCGCAGCTCAGCCGTGCGGCGGCCGCCTCAACTCCAAGGACGCCGGCTACATCACCTCGCCGGGCTACCCGCAGGACTACCCGTCCCACCAGAACTGCGAGTGGGTCATCTACGCGCCCGAGCCCAGCCAGAAGATCATCCTCAACTTCAACCCGCACTTCGAGATCGAGAAGCACGACTGCAAGTAAGAGCCTTTCTCCTCCTCCTCCTCCTCCTGCGGAGCGCGTGGCGCTCCGTGGCACCAGGGCTGGGGACCCCAGGAGATCCCCGAAGGGCGGCTGTGCCCAGCGTGGTCTGGGTGGGTTTGTGAGAAGGGACTCGGGGGTTTCGGGGGCCACACGGAGCCGCCCTTGGCGCCGCGTCTGCCCGAGGGGGATCTGCACAACCGCTTCCTCCTCCGGAGCTTCGTTTTGCCTTATTAGGCTAAAGCTTCTCCCTCGCAAAGCGTAACGTTTACATTCCTAAAACCCGTCTTAGGGCCCGCCGCAGTATCTGCCGACGCTGCTGCATCCTCCTGTGGTCTGTCCCTCCCCACCAGCGTTCCCCGGAACAACTGGGTGCAAATGAAGCCCCAGCGAGTCCCTGCGGGCCCTTAAAAGCAGCTTTTGTTCTTTTCTTAAAGTCCATTTCACAGCGGGGCAGCCCCAGCAGGTTTTTTCCACAGTGCTTCCCGAAGGCACGCGCTGTCCAAGGATGAGTAACTCGGAGCCAGGCAGGGAGGATTTGGGGCCTGCGTGGTGGCTTGCAGCCCCCTCTGGTGGCACATGCCCAGTGCTGGCGCAGGCCCTCGGGGATGATTTTTGCGTCCCAAAAGCAGGCAGGAGCAGGAAAACGTGGTGGCCGGGGGTGGCAGAGTGAGGCTCTTCCCGCTCCCCTTGGCTCCCTGCCTCCCTGTGGCTCCCTGCCAGCAGCCCCGGCAGCTCCCAGCCGGATAACAGCGGGTCGGGCACGTGGGGCGAGCTGGCCAGCGCCGGGCGGCAGCGTGACCGCCTGACGCTCCCGCGCGCCGGGACTCGGGGGTTTCCTGCGCGGGGAAGTGACCGCATCTCCGGGCAGCGGGATGAGATGAGCCTGCGGGGAGGAGCGGGATGTTGGCTCGCGGGCGCTCCCCGGGGCAGCGCGCGGGGGACCGTGACGCTGCGGCTCGGCCCCTCTCGAGCTGTTTGGCCGTGCGTGGCTTTGGCTGGTGTCTCGCGTAGGGTTCATAATCCCATCACCTCCCGAAACGAGAGGGTCGGCTGCAGACCTTGAGGAAGGGGTGATGGAGAGGGTGATTGCCGCTCCCAAGTCCCGCTCCGGGCAGCGCTTGCCCCAGGGCTTGGCGTGGGGATGGGGAGCGGCAGCGCCTCGGGAACCCCCTCGGGGCTGGCGGTCGCTGACGGGTGCCTGCAGGGAGCGGGAACAGCCCCCCCTTGCCCCGTCCAGCGCGGGGGCTGGAGGCAGCTGCTCGGCTTCCTTCCTCTTCTGCGAGTGCCGCGGGAGGGTTCCTTTACGTTGTTGTCCTGCAGAGGAAAGGGACGGTGTAAGGACCGGCGCTCGTGCTGGCTCTTTGGCAGCACTGATGTGGGGCAGAAGCAGAGTCTGGCATCCCCGTCAGCAGAGGGGACTCCCCTTACTCTGTGTTTGCTGCATCTTGTTGGAGCTCTGTGACCCGCTGGATGGTGATTCCTGTGGTTAAAGGCACCCTTTGCCTCCAAGTGTGGCTGGGGACGGTGTCCTTGGACGTCCAACAGCTCAGCTGAAGGAGGCCTCCAAGGCCCCCGTGCCTCAGAGCCGGGGCTCCCGGAGCGGCCGAGTGTTGCGGGAACTAATGGATGCACCGAGAACCCCTGGAGCTGGGCCACGTCTGGGAGGCCTGGACGTGGCCTGGCTGGGCTGGTGGCCAGAGCGCCGTGTGGCCACGCTCAGCACGGGGTGCCCTGCAGCCCGACCTCCGCGCTGTCCCTGCCGGCCGGTGTCTCCGGCCGTCCTCGTGGATGTGGCCGAGTTGAGCAGGGCGGTTCCTAGGCGGGTTCTGCTCTTGAAGCCACGTTGGGAGCTTTGGTACCTGTTGGAGGTTGAGGATGCGCTCGGTTTGGGAATGAAGCCAACGGTTTTGTGCTGAGAGGAGCAGGGCAAATCAATGGTGTGTGGAGACCTGAGCTGCCAAGATCCCGTCTGATCCCCGTTACACCGGCTCCCTGGGGCATCTTGTGCCTAAGCGAGGCCCCCCCACCCCAGGACATCCCTTTGAGGGCATCTCCTGGGCTGGGACCGTTTCTGCAGAGCGGGGAGTGACAGTCCCTGGCTCTTCCCATCTGCCTGCAGCCTCCGGTACCCATCGGGGCCCGAGGAGATCCTCGTCCTGGCTGTGGGACACTGGCCCCACTTGCTGCCCTAAGAAGGTGCCATCATGGGACTCGGTCTCCTCATTTCCCTTGGCTTCCACTACCAAAGCGAGTGAAGTCACCACTTGCCTTCTGCCTCGCTCCGCTGCTTCCCGGCAGTAAATTTTCCTCCTGCGGTTGTTATCTTTTATTATATACATTTTTTTCCCCCCTTTCTCTTAGTGATCAAGTCCCCGTGAGTGGTGACAGTAAAATGACAAAGAAACCAAAGCCTAATTTTTTTTTTCCCCAGATGGATTGTAGCAGAAGGAGGAAAGTGCAAATGCAGTTTCTCGAGTGTCCTGCGTCTCGGGGTAGGGAAGGGCTGCGAGTCGCCTCGGTTCGACTGCAGCAGCGACAGAAGGCAGAGCGCCTGGGCGAGGGGGGCCGCGCACGCACAGCTTCTGCGCCTTCCTCCCAGCTTTTTGCCATGACTTTCCCCCATTCTTTTCCCTCCTGGAGAATAGTGAGGACATTTTGCAATAAAAGACCCCCCCCCCCGCCATAACTAAAGGAACAAGGGTGAGGAATTTATAGGCATTGCTTTGGAGACAGAAATAAAAATCTCGTGAACAACAGCCTGCAGAAAACCCCTCCAGTGCGCACTAGCACATCCTGCTTTCTTATATAATGAGTATTTTTTTCAAGCTTTCCCCATTGCTGTGTGTTTTCTGGAGAGCATGGTGAGCTCCCAGCTGGGGGGCAGCAGGACAAATCCCAAATCTCCTTCTTCCCCAAATCCCAACCTGCAGCAGCAGTGGCTTAAAGACCTGTTTTAGCCTTTGCAAAATACCTTTTGGGCACTTCTTTTCTTTTTTTCTCCCCCTCCCGTGTAACTTAACCGCTGAAAGGCCCTGCTATGGGGGTGAGACCAGCCCAAGGAATATAAATAGAGGCTATCTGTAGTTTCCATTTTTTGTCTTTGAGGCGTTTTTGAAGATGCCTTCCAATCTGTTGAGGTTATTCCGTCTCTCTTTTCTCTTGCCTGGATGACTGGATTTTTCTCATTTCTCAGAAATTCCGGTCAGATTTTGGAGGAGATAGGACAGTAATCCAAGGCGCAGTGAAGCGGTTACAAGTCCTCACAATGCTGTGGTTGCTTGAGACGTAATTGCATCTAGCAGACTCATCTCTTTGGCTTCAACCACCTAAAATGTAGTGTTTCCCTCAGTAAGAGTCATTTAAAACAACTCTGTGGTCACTGCCGAAGACGGAGGGGTCCCCTCCTGCTCTCGCTGCTCTCAGCCAAGAGCAGGGGTAGCCCAGGGGACGCCCAGCTCACTAAAATACGTGCAAAACGTGCTCATTCGTCAGGCCTTGCACACATATGTAGCTGTAGATCTACGTTGCAAGGACTGATTTTCATGCGTGTGCAGATTAGGAGCAGTTGCCCTTAAAATGTTGCGTTACACACGCATAAAACCGACCCAAGGCAGAGGAGACTCCGATTCACCTGCTGTATTTGTAGTTATTTACCCTGATGAAACACTGGGGAAGCTCAGGTTGGAGCCGTGTGTCCCCAGAAAGCAGGGGCCAATCCGGGCTCTCCCGTGCCGCTCGGGTGGCCAAGGAGCACCCAAGCCATTTCCCCATGGAAAACAACCGCGGAGGACGTGGAGATGGGGAGCTGCGGGCTGACAGGAGGAAAAACCGAGCAGGCGAGCATGAGTAATGCAGGCATTAGAAGTGCTTCGTAATTAGTTTATAAAAGCGCTCTTAACAGCAGCAAAGCACTTTCCACTGAAAATCCTTAATAAAAACGCAGCAATATTTGTAAGCACGGTGCGTTTTTCCGCTTAATTCCGTTAAGCAGCTCCGAGAGGAGCGTCTCGGCCCCCTCCCTTCCGAGCCCCCCACCGCCTGGGTAGTTAAAAGCACTTTAGCTCGGCCTTCCCTCTCCAAAACTCCCTGGTGGAAGCGGTGCTCGCTCAAGGGGCTTTGGGACCGTTGGACCGGCCTTCCCCCTCGGGCAGCAGCTGGAAGAGGGTTTGGCCGCTCTGTTGACCTCCTGGCGGATTCTGGATGCTGCTCCCTCGTATTTGGGGTCGCCTCGCGGAGTGGCAGCCCTGGGTGGAACAACGTGCCAGAACAGTTGGGTTACAGGAGAGAAGTGCAAGGCGCTGGGGACTGGTGGAGACGGCTCCATGCTGCATGAGTGTCCCAGCTGCCTGCAAAGGAGATGGAGAAGGAGGAGTCCAGAGGGTCCGGGTTGCTCCCTTCCAGCTTCTCCTCTTGTGCTTTGTTTGGGAAGAGCTAAATCTGGACACGACGTGGAAGCTTCACAGAAGCAAAGCACTGGCCAAGCTGAACTTGGCCGTGGCCAGTGACCCAACATGAGGAGGACGGGGCTTAATCAGCTTGTCTGATCGCGGGCCAACATGTGGAGGCGACCAAAACGCACACGGCCAGCGGAGCCCGCGGCGGGGACGAGCCGGTGCTCTCGCCAAGCCGCATGTGCGTGGGAAGGGGTGTCCCTGGTGGCTCTTTGTAAGACCTAGAGCTCAGTTTGGTGCGTTGGAGAGGCGGTGGGTGCTCTTGCCGTGCATCTGGCTAGGAGACCTCTCCTGGCCGGGGTGCTGTCCCAGTTCACCGCTTGTTTACGTGACCTGGAGGGATGCAAAGGGACGCCATGAGGCGCGGAGGGCTTGGGCCAAGGCTTTTCAGCTAGAAAACTCTTACATGTTTATATTCATTTCACATTTGGCAAAAACAATTCCCTGACCTTCTCCTAGGGGCTTCTTTAGTTGTTTGCAACATTTGATTTATTAAGGATTAGCTCCAGTAGAGGAAAGCTCAGTTAGATGCTTGGATGCCGCCAAGCAGGGTTTAATTTAGAGAGAGGCAAATATTTCCTGACGATTTACTTACTCGATTCATTCTCTTCATTTTCCATTTGCAGATAGGCCATGGGCAGATTGCAATATTCCTCACTTGTGTGTGTTATTAGAAGTTATTCACCCATTCAATAAGCAAATAATTCTTGGTTCTGCAGTGCTGGGTGGCTTCAGAGCCACGGGGCTGGCGACAGGTTGTTTTGCACATTGGCTGCACCAGGAGCTCAGCTCGTTGAAGTGGTTGAAGCTGTGCGCGGCCTTGGCGAGGTGCAACCCCACGAGCGCATGTGCTTTCCTGGGATGCACCATCCAGTAGGTTACTCGCATGTTTTGCCACCACTCCTGTTTGTTTTTGCCAAAACCCCAGGATTTCGCCAGTTGATGGTAGTCCTGGAGGGGGCCCTGAGCTTCGTTGGGGAAAGGGCTGCCCCGTGCAGCGAGATCCAGTCCTTCCTTGGGGACAGGGAGTCCCCGCTGCTTGCTCAGCGCTGCCTTACACAACCAGACAAACACGGAGGGACAACCCTGCTCAGAGGAAGCAGCGGCTCTGCCTTCCGTGTTCCTGCTCCCCGGGGAGAAGCGGAGTGAAGCCGCACGTGAGGGATGTTCGCAGGGCCGCGCGGGTGCCGCTGGATGGGTTGGGGTAACGCAGGGTCACGAAGCGGCAGGGAGCAGAGCTCCTGGCTGATATCGCTGTGCTCCCACCCGCTGGTGATGCCAAACGCGGCTCCTGGGGCAGCACCTCTCCTCGGAGAGCTCCTCAAGGCTTCGTGTTGGCTGTGGGCCCCACGGTGAAGCCTGGCCAGGTGCAGCCAGCTCAGCGCTGCTCCAGCACAGGCAGGGTTTTATCCGGGGACATTTGCCTTCTGGTTCCCAGCCAGGCTTAGCCCTAGGAAGAAGGAAACGGAAGCGGTGCGGGCCGCCCTCGCTGGCGCGCAGCCAGGCACGAGGCACACGAGCGTCGCCCTGTCCCCCCCAGGCTGCTTCTGCTTTCGGCTCTTCGCTCCCCAGCAGCAGATCTCGTGACACAGAACGGGGGCAGCGCAGATCTGTGTTAGCGCTTTGTAGAAGCGGGTCAGATTGGGTCCCTCAGGGTCCTTCACCAAATAGCTCCCTGCTGGCATTGATTTGACATGAATCTTTTGTGTAATATTTGGTACGTACCTGGCCAAATCCCACCTGGATGGTGGAATGAGCGGGATCACGGTGTGGCTAAGTGGCACAGCAACGCAGCGGAGGGACATATGGGACAGAAGCTCTGCCAGGCCCTAGCGGAGCCGTGTCCCAACCCTTGCAGGCTGCAGTGGATGTGGGTGCAGTAAATTAATGATGAGAGGAGCAAGGCGGGGGCTAGGACTTAAAAGCAGCCAGAAGAGAAAGATGCACGGGGTGGGTGAGGGTGGCAGAGTCCCAAAGAGCTGCCTGGACGGTGGCTTTGTGGCACGCAGGTGTAGGAGGGGCCCCGTGTGTGCTCCCTGCCCCACGGCCGTGTCGCGCGCCCCGCAGGTACGACTTCATCGAGATCCGCGACGGCGACAGCGAGGCGGCCGACCTGCTGGGCAAGCACTGCGGGAACATCGCGCCTCCCACCATCGTCTCCTCCGGCCCTGCGCTCTACATCAAGTTCACCTCGGACTACGCCCGGCAGGGCGCCGGCTTCTCGCTGCGCTACGAGATCTACAAGACGGGTGAGCGCCACGGGCCGTGCCGCGTCTCGCGCCGCGCTTGCCCTAAGCCTCCTCATGAGTTATCTGCAGTGGGAGGGCTCCTGCTATCCTGCTGCCGAGTCCTTCGGAGCGGGCGTCCGTCTGAGCATGGGGAGGACAAGGAGTAGCTGCTCGGAGCCCCTGGTCCCCGTGCGAGCAAGGCCACCGGGGTGACTTGAACAAGCGCCCGCTTTGTGCCGCAGGGGCCTCACGCTGCGGCGGGGCCGCGCGCCAGAAAGGCGGCTCTGTTCCCTCGCCCCGGGCCGTGCGCTGCAGCGGCCCTCGTGCCCCTCCTGCCCTCCCCCAGAGCCCTTTGCCCAAGGGGAAACCGAGGCACGGGCGCACACGTCAGCAGTGGGGGAGCTGGAGCTCGCCGAGCCCCGTTTCGGGTGCCCCACGGTGCGTGCCGTGTCCGCAGGCTCCGAGGATTGCTCCCGAAACTTCACGGGCTCCAACGGCACCATCGAGTCGCCGGGCTTCCCGGACAAGTACCCGCACAACCTGGACTGTGTGTTCACCATCCTCGCCAAGCCGCGCACCGAGATCCTCCTCCACTTCCTCCTCTTCGACCTGGAGCACGACCCGCTGCAGGCCGGCGAGGGCGACTGCAAGTACGACTGGCTCGACATCTGGGACGGCATCCCGCAAGGTGAGGCGCCCGCGCTGCGGCCCCCCAGACCGGCCCGTCCGTCCCCAAGCCCTACCTGGCTCGCGCGCTACCTCCGCTGCTCCTTCCCTTGCAGTCGGCCCCCTCATCGGCAGGTACTGCGGCACCAGGATGCCCTCGGACATCCGCTCCACCACGGGCGTCCTCTCGCTGACTTTCCACACGGACCTGGCCGTGGCCAAGGACGGCTTCTCGGCGCACTACGAGCTGCTCCCGCAGGAAGTGCCTGAAAGTAAGTTGGAAAGGCCGTTCCCGAATCTTTTTGCTCGCTCGGGGAGTTTTCATGCACGTGCTCAGCGCAAGAACTGGCGCAGGAGAAGGCTACGGCCTGACGTGTGCAGCAGCATCGCTCAGGAATGTGCAAAGCCCCTTCCTCCCTCCGCTTTCCCCAAAACGCACAGCCCAGCACGGAGGCAGCTGGAGTGGGACTGAATTGGGGGCACCTCCGCCACGTGAGTTGAGGACACACACAAGCCCTCCCTGCTGCATCTCGCCGCACTTGGATTCCATTTCTCCTCCTTTTAAAAAGCCTGGGAAATAAAATGCTAATGAGACATAAAGCTTGAGAAACCAGGCATAAGAAACTCGGAGGAGCGGGGCCTGTTTTGATTTGTGCCGGTGTAAATTGAAACTTTAATGACACCACTGAGATCTCAACTTGGCCCATCGCTCCCAGCCCAGAGCTGACTTGGCCGTGCTAAAAGCACAGGCAGTTTGGTGGAGCTCCGTGGGTTTATGGCCCACACGGTATTTCCTATCAGTGTTTTTCCTTTGTTGTTGTTTTTACGGGACGGCTGCCACGAAATGTATGAGAAATGGATGAGATGTGCAACGAGATGGAGCTAACTGTGACTTTCAAGAGCCTTAGAGATGAGGAAACTCAAATAAAAGGGGGCCAGATTCTTTCATGTTGGGGCTGGCTAATTCCTATGGGCCTGATGTCCCGTGTAGCGGCACGCTTGTACACACACAAACACAGAGCCCCTTGAACAGCCTCCTTCCTGCCCTGTTGGTGCTTGTGTTTCACCTCCTGCCTCCAAGGACACGGAGGATCCAGGGCCAGGGGTCTCGGTGCAGCCTGGTGTGCGTGGATGGGAGGAAGGGGCAGAGCTGTGCGCCAAAACTACGCTCAGGAGGAGGAGGAGGAGGCAGATCTGACCGCGTTAGCTTGCAAAGGGCCATCCCGATATAAAGCCACGCGTTCCCTGCCTCCCGGCTGAGCTCCGTGCGTATCCCCTGCAGACTTCCAGTGCAACGCGCCGCTGGGCATGGAGTCGGGCCGCATCTCCAACGCGCAGATCAGCGCCTCCTCCACCTACTCGGACGGGCGCTGGACGCCGCAGCAGAGCCGCCTCAACAGCGACGACAACGGCTGGACGCCCAACGTGGACAGCAACAAGGAGTATCTCCAGGTACCGCCAGAGCCTTGGGGAGACCTGTGGGGAACCGGCGGGAATAGCGCTCATCCCAGCAGCGTCTGGGGATGCCAGAGCGGAGGCTTTTCCTGAGGAGCCGACTTGACCCGCACTTGTGTCCGCAAAGGGCCTCGGGCAGTGTCAGAGCACTGCAATACGCGGCCCGCTAAAGGGCACCGAGGAGGGGAGCTGGTGAAATGTCACCGCCTCGAGCAGATGTCTCATTCTTCATTCATGGCAGCGCGACCAAGCCGGCTCCGCTGACCTTTCTCAACCCACATTGTGGGGAGAAAAAGAAAGGGAAAGCCAGGAACTGCAGCACTTGCTAATTGGACATGGTGCTTTTATTTTACATGGGAAAAGTCGGCCTCTGTCCTGCTTTACAGGACATGAGCGTCCAGCCTCTGCGCGGATCCTGGTGGGAGGCAGGAAGGAGGTCCTTAGTCCTACCCACAAGTGTCCTGTGGAAATCAGCTTGGGTTTTTGTACCCATTAAACCCCGGTCTTTGTACCGAGGTCTTTTGACGTGCAGCTACGGCTGGAATGAGACAGGCTGAATTTGCACCTTGTTTCGAGGTGGAGGGAGCACCGGCCTGGGCTGCCAGGTGGTCACGGCTCCCTGTGTGTCCCTCTTTCCCTGGCCAGGTGGACCTGCAGTTCCTGACGGTGCTCACGGCCGTGGCGACGCAGGGCGCCGTCTCCAGAGAGACGCAGAACGGCTACTACGTGCGCACCTACAAGCTGGAGGTCAGCACCAACGGGGAGGACTGGATGATGTACCGACACGGCAAGAACCACAAGGTAAGGACCCTGCTGCCTCTCCCTGCACGCACCGCTGTGAGCCTTGCAGAAAAGAGCTCCGAGATTTCGGGGGGTTTAATCAGTGAGGGACCCTTTTCTGGATGAGCTGCTGAAGGACCGTGATGATGCTCTGAGCAGAAATGTCCTTTCCCCTCTGCACGCTGTTCCTTGGAAAACCTGGCTGCTGCTGCGTCTTTCGTGGTGGCAAGAGCGTGTTCGTTGACTGCAAATGAAGGAGAAAATGCTTTCACGGCCTGTGCTTTGCTGCGCAAGATTCATCGAGCTTTTATGGCCGTCACCCGGTCCGCATGCTGGGTTAGCAATCACAAAACCCCACGACGCGGTAGCTCGGGAGCTATCGAGGCCTGGAAATGAAAGGGCACAAATCCTAAGCGGGGATCGTACCATCCCAGCGCGCAAAATGAGCAATAAATAACAAGGAGCAATTGGGGCTGTCAGGGGCGCGGGCTCCGCGCGGGCTGGCGCGGCAGGCGGGGATGCAGCGAGACCTTGGCGCTAGCGCGTACGATTCCTGCCCGTGCGCAGCTCTCCCCTATAAATAATACCTATATATTTATATACGTATAGCTATATATATATATATATGCACACACATGTGGGCACATCTGCCCACTGCCCCACACCATTTATCTTCCACCTCCTCACCCCCAGATTTAATAAATCTGGCAGCGTCCGCCCGCCGCTTGCGCCAGGAGCCTCTCGACATCAACCCTGGCCCGTTCTGCCTTCCCTTAGCGGACAGGGAGAATAATCCCCCCTGCTTTTCTCCTTCACGCTTCCCCGTCTAAATCCCAGAGCCCTAATCCTGTTAGCGAGCTCTCTTCCCGCGCTCGGCCTCGCCACAGCCACCTAATCCTGCTGTAAATCCAGCAGGGCCGGCGCGATGCCTGCGCCCGTCCCGGCCCTTCTCCCGGCGGAACCGCAGGGTGGCCAAGCAACACTCTGGAGAAGTAAATGGGGACGGAGCTGTCGCTTCGGGTTCCCGCTTTCGCCCTGTGCGGTGGCTCCGTGCCCCTCCGGCACGTGCTCTCCATCTCCCCGCCTCGCAGCCGGGAGGATTCTCTTTATTTTTTTTTTTTTCCCCTGCTGGTGTAAATTACTGTGACTTCTTGTACTTCGGCGGAGGCATGTTGATTTACACCGCTCCGAGACTTGGCTCAAAATACGTGCTGAGTGGGATGGAAAGCAGAGCGGCTGGAGGAATAGCAGTGTTCTATTTTGGTAAGGGGGAAGAAATCGCTGCTTTCTTGGCGCTCCCCACTTCACACGTTTTCCTGCTAGCGCTTCCCATGCCGCGAGTGCTAATTTGAGGCAGGAGGCAGAGCCTGGGGCTCTTTCCACCGTCCTCCCTGGGTCTGGACTCAGTGTTTTTGGTGTGATGAGACACGTTCAGCCATGGGCTCTGGTCACCCACCTGCTTTTCCTCTTGGGGAAAAAGGCCTGACTACAAAATATCCATGAGGAGCCCATTTCCAAGAGCACCAGCGCCTGCTCTATGAAAACCAGGCCCCATCACACTGTGCTGACCTGGGTACCAAGCCACGACTTGCTGTGATCTGTTGTGCTCCCCAGAAATGAAGTGGGTTGGGGAGATGCTGCCAATGCTCATGTTAGAGCCTGGGGTCCAGTGTCACCCCTGGCTTGTGGACCATGATTCAGACAGGATCTTCAGGCTTGCCCAGCTGGCCAAATACCATGGAGCCTGAGGACATCCCCGGCCCCAAGTCTAACGCAGCTCAGAGGCTGCTCTTGGAGGCAGGTGGTGGGGACGGAGGCTTTGAGCAGCGCACTTGCTCGTGATGCAGTTTTTGGGCTTGCTCCTGGCTCTGCTTTCCATCAAGCCCAGCCTTGCAGAAGTCAGCAACAAGTCACATCATGGGTGTAGATTTGGATCCCGGCCCCTGATGCTTGTATGTGCTAAGCGAGCTAAAAAAGAACAAAACGGGAAACATGTTAAACCGAAAAGAGCAGCAACCCTCATCAGGGACTGTTAAACATGCCGGTCCATATGCAACCTTTGGCTCGGGGAGCCTTCAAACTGCTGCCTGTGGGAAGCGCAGGACTTTTGCCAAGGGAAGGAGCTCTCTAGACTTTCTGCACCCGGGCGCTCGCTCGGGGCCACCTCCAGAGCCGCCTCGCTGGGACAGGGGGACCTTCAGGCTGACCTGACGTGGGGCTCCCGGCTCTAAAATAGTTGCACGGGCTCAGCTGGACATTTCCTGTCCTCCGGTGTTGGGTTCGGGGCGAGGTGTTGGGTGTCAGGCGCCGTGTTGACACGAAGCCGGAGGCTGTGCCGGCGCACAGACACGTATCCGTGCGGGCGCGCGCGGGGAACGCACGCGCTTGTGCTCGCGGCGAGCGCTCTCCTTACAGCCCTCCTGCCGGCGAGAAGGCTGTTTGGTGTCTGCCGAGCAAGGAAACGCACGGGAAGCGGGGTCAGAGAGGATAAAATAGGACATTAAAAACACATAAACCACGCTGTGCTGCTAAACGGTAGCAGCGTGATGGATATCCTCCGCATTGGCATTTCTGCCCGAGTTCACAGGGGCTCCCAACCCCACCGATCGGGTGGATTCACAGGCAGTGCCGCAGGGCTGCTCCTGTCTGGTTGGAATGCCATCCTCCCATTCCCACTGCCATTCCCGAGGCCAGCCGCGGTGCACAGGCATGCTGGGGCAGGGGGGGCACAGAAAACTGCCCCCGCGTGGGCATTTTCTCCTTCCCTCTTTATTTTTCCAACCTCTGGCACCACAGGCTAGACCAGAAATGCAAGTGCCCAGGCCATGTCCAGGCTATTAAAATCCTGGGAGGGAGGGAGGGGTGGCTCTGAGGTCCATCTGCTACTTATTGATCACGGCCATCTGGCGAGGCAGCCGCTTTCTCCTCTCGCGGCGGATCACAAGCTCCTCCGAGGGGCCGTCTCGGCACGGGGAGCGTCGCGGGCGCTGTGGAGGGGCAGCAGCTCCTCGCTCAGGGCCCGGCAGCGCCCGTCGCGCCGAGAGGGCTTGGGGACACTCATCCCGTCGCCACGTGCGGCTGGGATCGGCCGTGACCCGTTCTCTCTGCCCCCTTGCAGACGTTCCAGGCCAACGAGGACGCCACGGAGGTGGTCCTCAACAAGATCCACAGCCCCGTGCTCACCCGCTTCGTGCGCATCCGGCCCCAGAGCTGGCACAACGGCATCGCCCTGCGCCTGGAGCTCTACGGCTGCCGCATCACCGGTGAGCGACTGCCCGTGCCCCGCGTCCCAGGGTGCTCATCCTGGGATAACCCCCCCGGGGATGCTCACACCCGCTCCGTCCCCGCAGATTCGCCCTGCTCCAACCTGCTGGGGATGCTCTCCGGCCTCATCCCCGACGCGCAGATCTCGGCCTCGTCCATCAGGGGCTACGACTGGTCGCCCAGCATGGCCCGCCTCGTGAGCAGCCGCTCGGGCTGGTTCCCCCGCGTCCCGCAGGCGCAGCCCGGCGAGGAGTGGCTGCAGGTGGACCTGGGCGTCCCCAAGAACGTCCGGGGCGTCATCATCCAGGGGGCTCGCGGGGGCGACAGCGTGACCACCACCGAGGCGCGCTCCTTCGTCAAGAAGTTCAAGGTGGCCTACAGCATGAACGGGAAGGACTGGGACTTCATCCAGGACCCCAAAACGATGCAAGCCAAGGTAGGCACCGCCCGGGGTAGCAGGAGGGCTCCAAGGGGATGTGTGTCTGGCTGTCTTCAGTCTCCCTCGTGGGGTCTTGGGGAGTCTTTTCCTTACAGAGGAATGGGAATTTAAGCTATCATCTCCATTAAACCGCCTTGCAAGACCCCCTGGTTGTGCTCCTAAGCCATCCTAGAGGTTGTAGCTCCACCTTGCCTCAGGGTGGGCAGTTTCCCTTTGTTTCTCGCTGTGGACCAAAAGGTCCAGACCACCCTCTCCCCATGCTCGGTGCGATGGGCAGTGGCCTCTCATGCAGGGCTGGGGCTGACACTGTCACCATCGGCTGTGCTCTGCAGGCCATGCCCCCCCGGTAGGTGCTGGGTGTTGTTCTGAACCCCGAGCTGAGGGAGACAACACGTTGCTGCCACTTGCATCTCTGAGGCAGGAGGATGAGTCACGACTTCTCTTTGGGAAATTTTTGCTACGTGCAGACCCTTTTTCCCCACCAATGTGCCCTGGAAATTCCCTGTGCTTTCCCAAAGCTTTCCCTGTGCTTTTCTCCAAAGTTGCTGCTGATCTTTCTGCCAAGCAGCACAGGAGCAGCAGGGACCTTGAGGAATGACCGAGTTCCCTGCTGCTGCATGTTTGGTCTCTATGTGACCACCTCTACTTCTAGGATTTGGGCGAATTTTAAGCGTTCCCAGTCATACCCACATGTCCTAGGAGCCCTGCTGCCATCTCCTGCCCCGTTCACGGGCTTTTTGCTCACTCTTTCCCCGCAGCTTTTCGAGGGCAACATCCACTACGACATCCCCGAGGTGCGGAGGTTCGAGCCCGTCCCCGCGCAATACGTCCGCGTGTACCCGGAGAGGTGGTCGCCCGCTGGGATCGGGATGCGCCTGGAGGTGCTGGGATGCGACTGGACAGGTAGGAGCCCCCTCCGCTCCACCACCGGCATGGGCGAGGGCTGTTTCTGCCTGGTTTCGCCTTTGCCCACATATTTTTCACCATTTATTTTATCACAGAGGCGAAAGGTGTCTCACACGTCAAGCCATTGAGGCAGTGCCTTTCCCCTTCTCCCAGTGCTGCCTGTTTGCTCCATAGTTTCATCCCCAAAAGCCAAAATATGCCCAACAGCTCATTCAGTTTGATGTTAGCTTTTCAGCACCAGGGGCTGGTTGTCCTTTAGTTTTGTTGATGTTTTTTTTTATTTCAATAATCTACTTAAACCTGAATCTGGTCTCCAGATGTCAGTGATAAAGAGGTATGATTTCCATTTTTAAACACGCATCTGTAGAAGGCGTTTTCTTCTGAAAACTCCCCTTCTAGGAAGCCTAAAGGACATGGAGTTTTTCCCCCGCCTTTAGTGGAGTCTGTGCTTCCCTCCTCCTCCTGTGAGGTGCAGTGAGAGGCATCACCAGCACGTGAGAGCACAAAACGCACCTAGATGCAGTTGTCAGCGATGCCCCGTCACCCTTGAGGTGGCTTGTGTGGCTTCACCACATTGCAAAGAGCACTTATACCTCAAAGAGCATTTATATTATCAGCCTTGAGCATCTCTAATTGCCGAGTCAAGCAGGTAACTAAGCACAGCAACTGGGGTTAGTAGCTCCAAACTCAAGAAGCAACCAGTTGGCCACGGGCGTCCTTCAAAGACCTGCTAGCGCTTCCCTCCGAAGAGCAGAGATTGATGAACACTCGCTCACAGCTGTTTTCCTCCCCTTTGAAGTCCCCACATCTGGTTCCAATCGCGCCGCGGCGCCGCGTCCTGAGCGGCAGCTACCGCCAGTTGCACGGACACTTGCTGGGAGCGGGGAAGCGAGCCGGAGAGGCCGCTCTTCTTGCACTTTCCTTTTCACGCACCGCGCCGTCCCCCCTGCTATTTCCATTATCCCTCGTAACTGTCTTGGTGCAGCTCTGCCACGGCAACTGATTTTCCAGGATGGATTTCCGAGGCTTGTCCAGGGCAGGGTAACACTGCTGATTTACATCCGCTCAGCATCTGCGTCCCGTATGGGACTTGGCTTTCAAGGTCCTTCCACACTGTCAAATACCAGCAATAAATCTCAATATACAAGAACAACAACCTAGAAAAAAAAAATGTGCCAGCTCCAAATAACTTGCAGCTTTTGATATGCTGCCTTCACCTGCTGTTTTTTTTTCATCTTTTCTTTTTTATGACCTATTTCTGTGCCTGGCTGCTTGCAATTTGCTTCTTGGATGCATTTGGAGTTTTATAGGGTTGTAACAAATTTGAACTTACAAATTAAAAGGCTTTGAGGTTATTTGGTATTTTACCATGAACAGAAGGCAGCTGCTGGGGAAAAGAAGAGAAAGAAAGAAAGAAAGAAAAAGAAAGAAACCCTGAGAGTTTATATGCAACATGTCTAATAACAGGAAAATAAAACAGGGGGAAAGGAGCCTATGGAAAATATTCGATGCATTTAACCATTTCCTTCTGCTTCTGGCTTTATTAAATGATATCCTGAAGGGTGTCAACACAGAAACACAGTCACAAGCAGCTGAGCAAAGCGAGATCTTCAGGAGGGGAAAGCGCAAAGCCAAGCGCTGCACCCGGCTATTGCACCCGCGGAAGGGGAGCAGGCTGGAGCCTCCTGCTTAGTGTTGATCTTCGTGTCCCTCCTTTTCTTCCTTACATTATCCCTGACACCGACGTGGAGGTCGTGTTGGAGAGGGCCGTGTTGGAGGGAGGGGAATTGGAGAGAGCTGCTTTAAAAGCGTATTCAGGAGCCCGCAGCGTGAAACCAGATGCTTCAGTGGCCGAGCCAGCGCGGGCCGGGATCGCTCTGGGTCTGTCCCGCCGGCAGTTACGTCATCCGTGGGTTGGAGGGACTTGTTCCGTAAATTGGCTCAATTAGTGGGAACGTTGTCTCTGTTTTCCTGGCCTATCAAATGCCTTGAGGAGATGAAAGGATGTGCTGCCCGTGATCTCTGCTGTCCAGCACTGATAGCCAAGCGGATTGCCAACCGATTAGATTGGGGTAGATTAAGGAATTAAGGACAAGAAGGAGGCCGTGTGTCTACAGGAGAGCCCCAGTGGGGACCCTAAATCAAAGGGAATCCCGTACAGCAAAGGCAGTTCACACGGAGTTCAGGCCCTGCTGACACACGGTGTTCTTGTCCTATCTCTTCCGGCCGATGTACGAACATGACAGGAAAGCTGCCTGCTTTGTTTCCTGCCACGTGGGCTTTTTATTTTATTTTTCTCTTGTAGCATCTGTCCCAAAGGCTCCCTCTGCTCCATGTCTTTCAGACACGAAGGCCACGGCAGAGACGCTGGTGCCCACCCCGAGCAGCGAGGTGACCACCACCCCGTACCCGACCGATGCCGAGGCCACCGAGTGCGGCGAGAGCTGCGGGGAAGAAGAGGGTGCGTATCAGAGCGGCTCATCTCCAGCTCCACAAATGACGGGTTAAGAGCTAGGCAAACGCTCTTATCTCCCCATTTGCTCCTATCCGTGGGACCGATTCCTGGAAAGCTTTGAGTAATGTCATTAGTGATAGGCCAAGCTCAAAACAGAAAGCCCCCAGTCAAGATCTGATAAGCGATATCAAGGCAGGATGCGAGAGCAGGAGATAGCGGCTAATTCAGCGCCCAGGGTTCAGGCTCACCCTGCTCCCTTATGTGACCCAAAGCAAGTCACTTAGGCCCCCATACCAGACATCCCCCAAGCTCAGTGTTGTAAATTTAGGAGGTGATTTGGGACAGAGATGGAAGCCACCGAGCATGCAGGGCTCCTTCTGTGGAGGGAACGGCCGTGCCGGTGAATCACACTGTGCAGAGAGGGCAGGTGGCCTGAGGACAACCTACACCCTGGTGGGGACATCCCCATCACTGTCACGTGCTTGAAAATTTAGGAGCACAGCCTGTGCCGGCAGCAGAGAGAGGGGAAAGGAAGCTCTGGACATCAGCTCGTCCCCTTAGTTCCCAAGGCACTTGGAAAGCTCGGGAACAATGCGGGTGTTCCCGGGAGCGCCAGATTTATGGGAGGCGAGGAGAAACAATGCCGCTCTCCAGAGAACCCCTCCGAGGGGAGCGAGGGCATCCGTGATCCGCCTTGTTTTGTTTCCAAGCGGGAGCGCGTACAGCAAGCCCTCTGCCCCCTCGTGCCTATCGCTTGAGTCACTCACCTCCGCTGGCCGCACCGCCCAGCCTCCGCTTTGGGTCACCCTGATTGAAAACTTCCTCTTTGCGCAGGAAAAAAATGTGGCCTAAAACGAGTGCGTGTGACGTGCGCGTCCGCCGAGCGCTTGGGACGTGCCAGCCCGTTTCTGCGGCCTCCGTGTCTTGCCTTGGCACCAAGGGCACCAGCCAGGGCCGCGCAGACGAGCCGCTCTGCAGGACGGTCCCCACGAGCTCCTAAAGCTGCTGACACGGGGCAATTAGCTCCGTTCCCGACCCGCACAGGGAGGGTTAGATGGCTAGTCCAAAGGTGCCTCCGTAGCAGAGCTGGAAATAGAGGCCGTCTCAGGACCCTCGCGCGCGAGACCCACGGTGGCCCCGCGCTTCCCCCGGTGACATTCCCGTGCGGTGAGTGACAGCCGCCGTGTTGACAGGCAGCTCCCGCCTGGCGCAAGCGGCGAGATCTGTCACCCAGGAGCTGCTGGAGCGCTCGAGCTTCTCCTTTTGGAGCCAGGGAAGGAACAGGGGCGCTCCGGAAGCGCCTCTTCCGTGACATTTAAGAAGGCATTTGGTATTTGCCTGCTCTGGGGGATGGAGGGAAGGTGCTGATTAGAGCCTGGAAGCTTTTGCTACTTGTGTGTTCGCTTGTTTTGGGGGCTCAGCCGCAGGAACGGGGCATGAGCATTTTGATGGTGCAGAACTCAAGGCTGATTCCTGGAGCTAACAAAATACAAGATAGGTTAAAGTGTCAAGTGTGAGTGAGATTTCCTGCTTTCTGCTGTAGTTACAGCTTGTCAGCTATTTTAGTTTTGGGGTGCTTTTTAGTAGCATCTCTTCATGGGCCGCTCATTTCTTTATCCAACCTCATTTTGCTAATTATTTCTTTCTCTTAAGATTTCCACCTGCCTGCGAACTTCAACTGCAATTTTGATCTCCCCGAGGACCTCTGTGGCTGGTCGCACGATCTGGACACGGGTTACACGTGGTCTTTTCAGCCTGCAAGCACTCAGATGGGCAGCGCCGACCCAAGCCCCGAGTCCGTGCCTGGTAAGATGGTTCATAGCATATAGCAAATCAGGGAATGGGACTCATGGGGCTTTCTCTGTGTGAGAGTATGTCTGACCATTGTGTAGCTCTTGAGAGGGCTGTGCAGGCATTAATGTTGTCTTTTATGGACATTTCAGGTGTTTTGCTTTATTGGTTCATGTCCTATTTATAAGTCTGCGACTTTTGGCACTAACTGTCCTCTTGAGATGGCCCTGAGTCAGATTCTGGGTTGTGACTCCCCTGTGACCACATAGGCTCACCTGGGCTTTGCTCCACGTCCTGAGCCAAATGTCCTCTGTCGAACCCAGTGTTTTTCCTGCAGATCCCGTTTCCTGTCTTGTGAGAGATGCCCTTCCTTCTCCCATATGTTTGCTCTCACTACCGATAGTGCCGGCTTCAGCTGTCGTGCATCCTGGCCTGGGGCTCAACCTCCTCACAACAACTCGCCAGGTTCTCGTGGCTCGACTTCTGCTCTTGTCACCTTGCTGTGCTTTGGGAGCAGGAGATCTGCATGAGCCTGGCAGAGCGAAATCCGTGCCGGCCTTCCCTGAGATGTGCCGGCACAGACACAGGCTTTCCCCAAGATGTGCTGGTAGAGCAACCCCTTTAGCTCCGTGTCTTGGAGCTCGCCCCTGGCCTTTCCCTTACCCCGGCTGACTTCCCACATGGATGCCATGAGGGACATGAGCCGCTTCCCGTGTAACAGGAGCCGGCATCAACGTGACATCCTCCTGCTTTGCTCAGGAGACGCCGGGGTGCCCCCGGGTGCCTCAGCCGAGCTCACCCATCCGCGCTCTCCCCGCTGCCCGCAGCTCAGGTGGGAGCCGTGGAGCCGCGGGCTCCTCCGCGCTCGTCCCGGCGCTGCCACTGCCTCTGGAGACGCAAATACTGGGGCAAACTCCTTGGCGTGACGCGGGGCCGTGGGCTCCGCTAGGCAGAAAGGCATCTTCATATTTCAAGTGTTTATCTCTGCAGCGTTTGAGTGCTTTAGGAGATTAATATCTGGAGCCTTCGGGCAGCGGGAGAGGACACTTGCTGCCAGCCCTGGGCTTAATAACCCTCCCCACCCCCCTGCGCCGCAATAAGGTTTAATTAATATAAGCCTACCGCAAGCGGGATGAAAATTACTTATTTTTATAACTCCGACTCAGTTTTTCATTTCATTTCCTCTCCCCCGAGTCTCCCTACAATTAGTTGGCCATAGTGGCTCGGAAGGCTCCTACACGTGAGCGGGGACGCTCGCCTGACCCCACCTGGGGACAGCAGAGGGGCTGGCGGTCAAGGGCAGCGCTGGAAAGCGCAGGGAGAAGGGGCTGTTTAAGGAGCTATTTGCTCTTTCCCTGAAGTTTTTTCCACTCAGCTTTAAGGGTCTGGCCGGAGCCCGCGGGAGCGAGGAGGCGCGCGGCGCCTTTAAGGGCCACGTCTCTGCCTCTTTCGAAAGTGGCAAAACAAAATTAAAATAGAATTAAAATGGAAAAAAAATAGGCAGGCAGGCAAGGAGGAGCCCTGGCGCAGTGCACATGGGAGAGCAGGGGGAGGAAATGACCACAGCAAAATATCTGCTGCGAGGCGCTTGATTGGAAAAGGCTGCTGAGAGCCGGGCCGGATTCCTCGGCTATCTCGGACTCGGTTTCGCGCGCCGCACGCGATCCCGGCCCGGCCTTGGCGCGGAGAGCTGCTTCTCCAGACTGACGAGACGCCCACTGCTCTCCTGCCACTATTTTTATGTCCAAGATACTCTTTCAGGCGGCTGTTTATAGCGCTGTGTTCCCTGGGCGCTCGGCACCCGGGAGCAGCTCCACGTCCTCCCCTGCAGCCCCTGGGGACCCCCTGGTGAACACGGACCCAAGGTGTCCAGAAACCCGGATCGGCTCCAGCTGTCACCCTGCCCTTCGCAAGCCTAAAATATACCCTTCTCCCTGCCCCTACAAGGGGGACTGCCAGGATTTTTCCCTCTGGAGTTGCAGACGCTTCCCAGCTGTAAGCAGGCTCCTTCAGGGACATCACGTTCAGGTGTCGGGGAGGCTGCGCCCCTTGGCCGTTTGCCATGGGGATCAAGGCAGAACCTTAAGGAAAATCACCCGGGTTGTATAAGCTGGGCACCTGGACTCAGAGCTGTCCTTGAATGTCACCAAGGCTCTTGTTCCTGAAGGGTGAGGAGGGTGGTAGGCCCAGCTGGTCGGTGCCTTGTATCCCTTCAGGGTGCTGCAGAAATGCTGGGTGAGGTGTTGTTTCCCACCACATTTTCCCCTCTTTTATGTTCAGTGGCACCAGGAAAGTCCCGCGTGGTCCTGGTGGAGCAGTGTGGACGGGAACTGAAGCCACCAGCTTTGCTGGGGCTCGCGGTGCAGCTCGTGGCGCTGCGGCGAAATGTTATTTGTTCCGGAGCATTTCCAGCCAGGGAATGTTTGCCGGGCTCCAAAGTTTCGTAATAGCTTCTTGTATAAAGAAAACAAACATCAAGCAGTTTTACGCTTGACCCTTCACTGTCCTTGTTTTTCCCATGGGATCTTTAAAAGACATGGTTTTTTTTGTTTTGTTTTGTTTTTTTTTCTGCAGTCCATGAGAACATCTGCCCAGAGGCCTCGATCCCAGCCTCCTCGCTGGGGTGGATGGGGCACAAAGCACACGACCATCTAAGTGTCTGGCATGACCATCTAAGTGTCTGGTGCTCGTTTGCTCATAAATCAAGAGCTGGCTCCTCCATTAGGGAGCAGCCAAGTGACCCTCTGGAGCAGCAGTGGGCAAACTTGCTTTCACTTTTGTTTTTGGCTTTTTTTTCTTCCCTTTTCCTGCTGCTAGTATTTGTTGGCACAAAGTGGCGAATGGGCCAGATGCTCCTTGTAGGTGCTGGGAAGCGCTGCTGCTCCTTCACGCGGCCGGATGGGGACAGACCTGTCCTTCACGCCACAAAGTCAGTGCAAACTGGTGTGAGCTGGATACGCTGCGCAGAGGAGCGGAGCAGCAGTCCCTGGCTGTAGCTGCTCTTCAGCTTGTCCTGATCACGTCAGTCTTCGGCTTGATGCTTTCTGGTCCTGTCACCAGGGTGCCATTGGGCTGGCGATGCGCATGGGGGGATGCTTCTCCTTCAGACCCCAGAAGCACCATCCGTGGTGCCCAGCTGAGGACCAAGGCAAGATGCTTGGGGCAAGCGGCCACCAAAAATGACTTAATTTGGATTTTTTTCTTTCCTTTTCTTTCTTTGCTGAGCAGAGGGCTGGAGCTACCTGCAGCTGCAGAGCGGCGGGCGGCGGGAGGGCCGGCGCGCGCGGCTCGTGAGCCCCGCCGTGTACCTGCCGCGCAGCGCCGCCTGCATGGTGTTCCGCTACCAGGCGTGGGGCAGCGGCGGCGTGATGCTGCGCGTGTGGCGCGACGCCAGCCACGAGAGCAAGGCGCTCTGGGTCATCGCCGAGGACCAGGGCGACGAGTGGCGCGAGGGGCGCATCATCCTGCCCAGCTACGAGGACGAGTACCGGGTGAGTCGCGCGGGGGCCTTTGGTGTTCCTCGAGCCTCCCCCTTTGCGAATGGTTTTTTCTTCCGCTTTTATTTGCCCTCGGGTTTCGCTCCCCGCGGTGCCCCGGGGCTGGCGGGTGACGTTTCCCTCCCGCTCCCTCGCAGATCGTGTTTGAGGGCTTCATCCGCAGCGGCCACCCGGGACAGCTCGCCCTGGACGACATCCACTTGGGCACGGACATCCCCCTGGAGAACTGCATGGGTAGGTGCAGCGCCCCCAAACCCAGGGGGTGGCTCCTCTCGGGTGCTCGGACCTCTGCTCGTCTCAACGCATCCTGGGCCCCACTTGAACCTATAGCACTTAATGCTTCGAAACACAATGTCTTGTGATAAAGATCCACGCCTTGCCAGCCCTAAAAATAACACCAGGCTCCTGCCATAACCTAAAACTGTAAGAACTTGTCTCAGATCACTCCCAGCCACGGGGCTGGGCTGGAAACCTCTCACATAATTCACGGGTCGTTTCCGATGTCACCAAAATACCAGCGAACAGGGGAATAGCTAACACCAGCCCAGCTCCTGGTTTTCAGATGGGGAAAACGATCTGGTTCCTTTGCAGCCTGAAGTGAACTCTAAGGAGCTGCAGTAATTTTTTCCTTTGACAAACATGTCATTGGCGTCCTGGGCTGGAGCGGTGCTTTCAGCTGCTCCTCTGACTCACGGGCCTAATGCAGGAGTAATCTAAAAATAATCACGAGCCTATTACTCCTGCGAGAAAGTAATCAGTAATAAGCACTGATTATTGCTTTTCAGACCCAGTAATTTGTGACAGATTACTTCTTTGAAGCATCTTCAAAGGGAAAAACAGAAACAACCTTTGTTCATTGGCGCTGCCAGGGAGAGGAGCAGGGCACAGACAGACAGAGGGACATGTTCCCCTTATGGACACTAATGTCAGCGGGATCCAGGACCCAAAGTGCTGCTCTTGGAAATCCTTGGGGTTTCCAGAGTTTCCTCATGGGGGGCGGGTGGGAATTGCCCTTTGGATGACTCAGGCCACCCTGCTGAATCCAAATGACCCTCAACCTTGGATGTATTTTTCCCGAAGTCCCAAACTCCTCTTGCTAACCCTAGTTTTTATTTCGTTTTCTCTTCTTTTGCAGAACCCATCACAGCTTTCCCAGGTGAGAACTTCTATCCTTCAGGTAAAAACTGCGCTTTTTTTAGTGTTTGCTCTCGGGTGGCATGGGCTTTTAAGGCAAAAGACACTAAATCAGGCGCTTGTGCAAACAGCAACCGTTGCGAGTGGCGAAAGGGCGAGCGTGTGACCAGCCGGGGACGGTCCCGCGCTGCCCTGGGGCCGTCACCAGGAGGCACCTCCTGGAGAGCCCCATGCGGAGCGCGGGGTGGCCAGGGCTCGCGCTGCCCAGGGCGGCCGTGGGCAAGTGGCCGCCACGAGCGGGAAAACCATCGGAAATGGCGCGTTTGTACTAGCCCAGCGCGACCCGCGGGAGCGGCATCTTCCTGAGCACAGCCCCGGTCTCGCTCTGGGCTCCAGCTCTGCAGCTGCTGGAGACGCAACTAGTCCGTTTGGATTTTGTTTCACTGCCGGCCTGCTGCAGCCACGAGGGCTGTGTGGCGATGGGAAGCAACCCAGGGCTGCCTGGAAAACGTGCAGGCTTTGCTGGCACGGGGTGGGCGCGCGCGGCCGGATCCGTACCGTAGCGCTGAGCGCTGTGGCTTGCTTGGGTGCTTACTGTCCTGCTCGGGCTCGCAGTGTTGCTGCTGCGGCCTCCTCGGCGCGGGTGTCACACCGTTCCGTTCTGGTCCCCTCGGCCCGCTTCCCAGGCGGCAGCTTTCCCACCCCGGACTTGTTCCGTGAGCGTCACCTCCCACTGCAGCCTCCCGCCGGCTCTGGTGCTCCTAGGGCTGCCATAGGGCAAACTCCCTGCGCAGGGAAGCAGCTTCACTCCGTCTTGGAGGCGAGCGCGTGTCTAGCGAACGGAGCCCTCCGCCAGCCTCGTCCTCGCGGGAAGTCGGTGGGAATAGCCACAACCATCCTTGCTCGCCCCCAGCCTCTGCGCGCTCGGCTCCATCCGGAGGACGAGGGCTTCTCCCCCCTCTCCCCTTTCCCGTTCTTCCCAGCCGTCGCCTCCCGAGCCGCTGGAGGCGATGGGCTTCCTCCGATGGGGAACGCGGCGCGTTCTGCCACGGCCCGAGACAGAGCGCGGCCCGGCCGCCCGGCGAGGAAGCGCCGAGGGGACGGGGGGCCGCGTCGCGGTGCGCCCGCTGCATGCTGCCACCTCGCAACCCTGTTCTGTGTCTCCTCCGCAGGGGCCACCCTGCCGCCAGGGAGCGAGCCCACAGTGGACACGGTGTCAGTGCAGCCCATCCCCGCCTACTGGTATTACGTTATTGCCGCCGGAGGTGCCGTTGTGGTGCTGGCGTCCGTCGCGCTGGCCCTGGTGCTCCACTACCACCGCTTCCGCTATGCGGCCAAGAAGAGCGGTCACGCCATCGCCTACAAAACCTCCCCCTACGCCAACGGGGCGCCCGGGGCCGTGGAGCCCACCCTAACCATAAAGCTAGAGCAAGAGCCCGGCGCGCGCCGCTGAGAGCCCAGCGCCACGGCGGGGAGCAGACAGAGCAAAAAGACAGACAGACAGACACTTAAAAGACTTCAGATACGTTGCCTCAGTTTTGCACTTTTCTCCTTACCTAGCATACGTGTGAACTCTTAGACATCTCCGGCCCTCCTCCGCGTCCCCGTCGTCCCCCTCCCCGTGCCACCGCCTCCCCGAATCTCTGACAAACGTTTGTAAACTAATGCTGCACCTGGGATCGCCGGAGGAGACACGTCGCCCGCCCGCGTGCGGCAGCACGAGCCCGACCACGGCCGCCGGGCACCGCGCTGCGCCGGGGCCATCGCGTCCGCTCGGGGAGGGAGTTTTCCTTTGCCTCGGTAGCACTTTGTGTTCTTGGTTTCGGGTTTGTTTCCCCCTCCTCGTCCCGCTGCCAGGATCCCCAAGGGCGAGCACGGAAGCGCGGGCAGCCGGTGCCAGCCGCGGCGGATGGCTTGTCCCGCTTCTACTTGCACAGGGAATGGTTGGGAGTGGGGGGGTTGTTTGTTTCTTTGTTTGTTTGTCCGTTTTTGCCTCCCCGCGGGAAGGTCCGGGCCCCGCTGCGCTCGTGTGGGAAGAGCGCAGAGCTTTTTGTTTTTGTGTTGCCTTATATCCAGCTGTGGCGGGTTCCCGCTCCGAGCGCGCTGCTCTCCCGGCGGCGCCCGCGGAGCCTGGAGGCGTTCGGAGAGGCCCGAGGTCCTGCTTTGCATCCTGCCCTTCCCGAACCACCCCCCCTTCCACAGCCATTGCGGGGCCGGGGGTCTGTCCTCGCCGCCCGCCCGCCAGCGAATCTCCTCGAAGTTGCCTTATGCCCGAGAAGCTCCTGATGAATGTTGGGTCCGTATCTGTTGAGCAGCCTTAGGTAGCGCGCAGACCTCGGCGGGGCGAAGGTGGCCGCTAGACACTGTCGTTCCGCGGGAACCGCAGGTTTATTTATGCCGTGCGTCGCCCCGCTCGGGGTGCGGACGGTCTTGCTGTCGCACGGGGAAGGGGGAGAGGGCTCCTCTGGGTCTTTCTGCTGGAAACGGTCACGAGACGAGTGTAATTCCCCTTCCTGGGTGTTATTTTTTTTGCTTTTTTCCACCCCCTCCGCCCGATTCGTAGCTGCTGATTCATAGAAAGGGCCAGGGGGCTTGCTTGGCTGCAACGAGTTTTGCACGGGCTCACGTCCTGCTTGTGCAAGCGCCGGTGACGCCGAGCAAGGCCACGGCCCGGCCGGCACCGCGGCCGGCGTGACCCGGAGCCGAAATGCCTTATCCACATTGCTGCATGACCACGTGCGCGAGCGGTTGGGATCGAGCGCTCTGACGGCAAAAAAGAAAGCAAAAGAAAAGAAAAAAAAAAGACGAGCGCCTCCCCAAGGAGGGTTTTTCCATCTTCCTCGAGTTTATTTGCATGGTCAGAGCCCTGGCCGGTCCCAGGCCGCGAGCAGCTCCCGTCCGGCCCCGCGTGGGGCAGCGAGGGGAGGTGGCACCTGGGCGCTACAGCCCGAAGCACCAAAGACGAAGCAAAAGGTCACGTCAAGGTTTTTATCCCCCGTCCCAGCCCTGTCTCCCCACCTCCTCGAGCCGTGACGTCCCCAGCGTTGCCCAGTTGCCTGTGTGTGGGGAAAAAAAAAAAAATTATCTTGTGGAAATTTGAAACTCTTTGAAGATGTATTGTGTGGAATGTAATAAAATGACAATATTTTTATACAAACAACTGCGGTTCTTCTTCCTTCTTCTCTCTTTGCGAGCCAGAACACTGATGAGCGGCACGAAGCGTCGGGCCTGCAGGTTGCTTGGGCCTTTGGCTGGCTGGAGACGGCCGAGGCGCTGCAAGAGCCAGGCCTGGAAATGGCAATGTGCTCCTTGTCTGCGAGAGGAGGAGGAGGAGGTGCCTTCGCAGCCCCACGGGGAGCTGCGCTGGTGCTTTCACGTGCCCCTTTGAACGTGTCAGCGGCATCTCCGTTCATTCTAAGTGTGTTTTGCTGACAGTCCGAGTGGTTTTTCGCTCCCTCCTGCATTTGCCTTCCTCCTCTTCTGCTCGTCACCCTGACACTCAGCGCAGCTTTGCAGCGAAACTCCCTGGCTTCGCAAGGAATTCAGGGCATCGACACCAGGAAAGAAGCCCTCACTTGGGCTGTTCAAACACAAGCAAAGCCGAGGACCCGCATCTCTGCAATTTTTTCCTTCTTTTCTTCCTTTTTTTTTGCGTCTGCTCTACTCGTACAGCACAGCGGTGCCCACGTGCTCATGCACACGCTGTGCGTTTGGTGCCCTCGGTGCCCGTCCTGGTGGGCATGGGCTCATGTCGAGGGTGTTTTAGGCCGGGTCCAGCAACAGGACAGACGTGGGGCTTTCGGCTGGTTGCTCTTGCACCTGCCTGCTGCCCCTGTCTCCTCCTGCCAGTGCCGCTGTCTATTGAAGCTCCTTAGTCTCTGCAAATACTAATTCCCTCCTGCAGGCTTGGGCGCGAGCGGTACTTGAGATGCTGCTTATCTTGGGTGAGCATCTCCCCTATCTGCTCCAGGGCAATCAGCCCTTCGCTGGCCATGCTCTCCGGTCGCACAGAGCCGCCTCTTCCCGGCATCCGGCCGTTCCCAACGGCAGCGCTGGCACCATCTTTCCGGCACGACTGTCCCGGTGCTCCGATCTGCTTCGCCACGCGTGCCAGGGCTGTCTCCACAAAAAGCTTTCCTTGCCCTTAGGTACAGGAGCTCCCTGTACCTTTGCCTAATAATTTCTTTTTAAATTTTTCTTTTAAAAATATTGGGTTTATTGTGCCTGAGGATTGCCCTTTAAGAGAGAAGCTCTGCCTTTACCCAAATGGGGAGGTTTCTCCCCAAGAGCTCCTGGGTTTTTCTGTGGACTCTTCCCAGAGCAGGGCAGCTTTTTTGCCGTCTGTTTCTGGCAGTGTTGCTGGGATTTGCCACGGAGGAGCCTCATTCACGGCAGCGAGCAGCGCTCCACTGCGACGGGAAGGCGTCAGCACCCGGAGCGGAGCAGGGACCCCCCGGCCTCAGCTCCCACCGGCAGCCAGAGCTGCCTCTCGTTAATGACTCAGGAAACCCCCGTATGGAAAAAGCGGTGTCGAGTTATACACTTCCATAGCCAGAGAGCTAAAAACAGATTAAGAAGGTCTTGCCGCAGGCCCAGGGAGAAACAACGAGAAGGCAGAGCGCTCTGAAGTGTAAGTTGAACCGTATCAACATAGGGAATTGAGAAAAATGCTGAAGGAGTGAGTAGATTTGGGGCTGGGGTTTTGGTATAAACGTTCGCTTTTCACATTTTCCCAGTGCTCCTCCCTTTCAAGCTTGAAGAACTGATATTCCCTTGAAAGCAGTGAATAACTGAGACTTTCTTTTTGCGGCTCTTCCCTCCAAACTACCCAGGGGAATAAAAGAGTGCCAAATCGTTAATGTGTTTTCACACAAAATTCGGAGGAGCTGGCACGCTGAGAAGCAGAAGACAGACGTGCACCTACTTTCCACAGCACTTGGCTCCCTTTGCAGGCTGTGGTCCGGTTCCCACCTTTGCGTGTGTTGGTGCATCCCCCTACACTGTCCATAGGGTCGCACGGGTGAGGCTGCAGAGCCTTGAAGACACCAGCGGCCTCGCCAAGCAGCCGCCTGCAAGTGTGAACTGCTCTGCAAGCTCCTTTCCACATGTTCAGCTCTGCACGCTCGCACAAGGGCCCCGGGCGCTTCTCCCAGCTCGAAGATGTTGCCATCTGGGCCTGTCGCTTCGGGAAGCGTTGAGGAAGCGTGCGAGCTCGGAGCTGAAGGGAGGGATGGCGGAAGATGTTGTGCACCTCTGTTTCTGCAACACGCCGACGGCAGCAGCGTTACCAGGCTCACTAACGCGGCGCTGCTCGTCAGACAGGACAGCGCTGTCTCCTGTGCCTCGCCAGCCCTCCTGAGCAAAGCCTTGAGCCCTTCCAGCGAGGAGGCCCAAATGCAGTTCTCAAACTGGTATTGGGGGAAATACCGGTAACTAGGGCGGAGGAACGAGGATCGTGACCATCCGTCGGTTTTAGGAATGCGACTTCTGCCACGTTCTAGTTTTTCTGGTCTTCTCAAGGTGCCTTTTTGGCTGAGCACCCCAAGTTGCAGTGAGGTTGGAAAAGCCTAAACAGGTTGCGATGAAAGGGCATTTTCTTCGGGAGTACTGACAAAGAATCACTGTTTCTATACACAGAGGTAATAGTGGGAAGAGTGTGCAGAAACGTCCTTACCTCTTCTCAGAGTGCGACGAGTGTGTTTGGTTACCAGTGCTTGATCCGCACTGAACAGCAGAGAAAGAGATGTCGCCACTAAGAGGAACTTGGATCAGAGAGATGTTAACATAAATGCCTAGATATGGACACCCATTTACCACTCTCCCCATTTCTACCAGGTTTTGCATTAAAGCATGCAATGATGATACATGACTCAAATTACTGGGAATTTATTTGAAACCCAAAGAAAACCTGGGTCGCTGGAGCTCTGTGTCCACTAAGATGTGCAGGGAAAGATGAAAAGGAGAGTGTGCTAAAAGGCCCTAGCATTAATGGAAAGTAATGATGGGTACTGAGCTCCTATTGAAAGTTATAAGGATAATGCCCATGAGCATGTTAATAGTGAATTATGGCCATTAAGGAGGCATCAATGACAACATTTTAGTGCTATTCGAGTTACCTGGCTTCTTTGCTCTTTAGTCTCTCTCTTTTTTCTTCTTAAAACCTAGTTGTTTGATAGCTGTGAAATGTGATGTAGTGGGAAGAGCCTGTTGTTGTTGTGAGGCTACAAGAGTATTCGCTGCCTTTCGCCACACGAGGAGGAACTTTGTGGTGGTTCAAATATTGTTTCCCTCCGACAGGTCCCCACGGTGACCGCTGGCAGTAATGCCTCCCTCATCCGAATGGCCTTTTTAAACACACGGTGCTTCCCATTTTGTTGTTCTAGTGAATTTCCCAAGACTGGAGGATGACTTTCCCATCCCCGAGCAAGGCTTCGAAGACAGCGACGATCATGGTTGGTACTGAAACGCCACGTGGCGATATGTCCCGGGGGGAGCTAGCTTTTTGGTGGCAGGTGCCACAGTTATTCCCAGCCCTGAGGACATCTTCCGTGGCTGGGATAGGAGCGGGCTGGCATGGCCTTTCTGCTGGATCTCGCCCGCTGTGATGAGACTCTCCGTTGTTTCATCCCTTCCCACTCTGCTATGTCGTGCAGAGCTGTGCAAGGTGGAGAAGTAGGTGATATACAGCAGAGAGACAGGAAATTAGGAAACCTTGGTGTCACTTGACCTTCCTGTGGGCCTTTTGTGTAGTCTTGAACAAATTAGTCATATTTATTTTCCCTCTTTTTACAACCAATCCATCACCAATGTCATTCTTCCCTTCCATAGCTCTGTGTTTATACCACCAGGTCTAGGCAATGGCAGTGCTGGTCTGAGAAAAAGCAGATGCCTCAGTTCAAGACAAAATTTTAGCAATCTGAGAGTTTCCTGAGGAAGAAATTCTTTCTTTATTGGAACAGACTGCCCAAAGAGGCTGTGGAGTCTCCTTCTCTGGAGATCTTCAAGATGCCACCCTGTGCCCCTGCTCTGGATATCCCTTGCTTGAGCGGAAGGGTTGGACTAGAGGATCTCTAGAGGCCCCTTCCACCTCAACCATTCTGTGATTCTGTTTGTGTTTCAATACTTGCTTCTCCTGCCTAACTCTCAGAAGTTCCTCCAACCTCCTCTGAAGGAGGAGCAGAGTGCTGCCAAAATCCTTCGGCCCTGCTGGAGGCTCTGGTTCTTTTGCTTTAATGCAGATTTTAGCTGAAGCTTTTCAAACTGCCTTGAGCTTGAAGCCAAGGTGTCCTTGCTGTGTGTTTGGGGGGATGAATAAGCCTGCTTCATGGAGGCTGTTAGAGGTTGCGAGCCGTATGCGGGCAGGTCCCTGGTGAGGCAATGACGGGTTTGACACAGACGCTCCAAGACTTCTAGGTGAGGGGCAGAGCCCGGTGACAGGAAAATAGCAAATGACATCAGTGAATTATCACCCTGGGGCTAAGGACCTCTTCTGATCATGGCAGATATATTACCTGGTCCATGGCAGTTTACCGTATGTCATTGCCTAACGCTTTGTGGAGTATTCATGCCATCTACACTGAGTGTAATTTAGATTCTCTCAGCTGACCTTCTTGGAGCATCCAACTTTCTTCTACTTTGTACACACGAGGGTGACTTACCTTTCATTCGAAAATTACGTTATATATCCCCTTCCCCAGTGCCAGACATGGACCCCAGGGGACATATTGCCCATGTCTACATGAGTGTGCACAGACAGCACAGCATGTGTGACTGCCTACTTGTAGAGTGAGACAGAAGTCCTCCAGATTATCTAGGAGTCTTACAATCATCAGCTTCAATAGAGTTTAGGAGCCAAAGCACACTTGAGAGTGTGCATTAAAGTGGTGACTTAGTGTCTGGACAAAGACATTAGTTTTCTTTTCTTTCTTCCCTTTTTCAATGGCAAGCAATCCTGCAAAGTCAATATATTGTATTTGTGTTAGGACAAGTGGAGCTGAACTTTCAAGTGCTAATTGCTGCTTGCATGGCATTTTGACTTGCAAATGGAGAAAATTAAGTCTGGGAACTGTGACAGATTTGTTTCCGTAATTCTGAACCCAGTCGCACTTGAAGGGCCAGAGTCTCAGTGAGTGCGAAGTGCTCGTATGCCGTTCACGTAGGCCGAGATGCAAAGAGGCATTAGGGCTCCTACATTTCATGGGAATTGGGTGCTTCAGCACTTTTGGACAGGGGTTGGCGAAGCCTGCCAATATGTACTGCCTGGGGGCACAGATGGCTCCTTGGCCATTACAGCGTCACGTAAGAAATGAGTCATGTGGACAAAACAGGGATCCCTGGATAATAAGTGCCCGTTTCACTGCAGATTACTTTGGATCGGATAGGAACGACACACTGTTCTCTACTAACTCTCCAGGAACGCCCAAGCTGGACAAAGAGAAGAGCTGGCTCTACACCCTGGACCCCATCCTGGTCACCATCATAGCGATGAGCTCCCTCGGCGTCCTCCTCGGGGCCATCTGCGCCGGGCTGCTGCTCTACTGCACCTGCTCCTACGCCGGCCTCTCCTCGCGCAGCTCCACCACGCTGGAGAACTACAACTTCGAGCTCTACGACGGCATCAAGCACAAGGTCAAAATGAACCACCAGAAGTGCTGCTCGGAGGCCTGACAGGCCCCCTCAGGATCTGCCTCGACGCCGCGGTCCGGTGAGGTGGGCTGGTGGGGACGACCTCTTGTTTTTTGCTGTTTTCTACGGGAACTGAACGCCGTGATCTCCAGCGACCCGGCCGGGAGGAGCGAGGGCGCGGGGAGGAGCCGCTCCTGCCACGAGGCCCCGTCTGGCGGGTCGGGGTCGGCGAGGACTGGACGGGTGTTTCCACGACCTGGTTTGCTGGTTCTCCTTCGTGCGCGGCTGAGCGGGAGGATGGTTTTTTTTTTCCTTTTGGATGTGAGAAGCTAGATGTTGGTTGCTCTTTCCCACTTCCTCTCTCCGATCAGTTGCCAAGAAGGCTGGGGGATTTCTTCAGCTCTCCTGTCCTTAGAAGTAATCCCACACTCACATACGCAGACCCTGCCCCTTGTCGACCCCCATACGGATACTGTTTTGGCTGTAGGGATTCGTCCCGCTAAACCTGGGAAGCAGCAGTTTCTAATCCTGAGGACGGGGTAGGTCACTGCCCTTGGGTTTCCTCCCCGTGCCAGGGGGAAAGGCACGAGGCACGTGGCAGCGCCGGAGGCAGCGACAGCGCTTCCCAAGTCGTCGGGACACGGGATGGAAAGGGAACCGTGCGTGTGGAAGCACCTCACCGCGAGAAGCTGAAGAGCCTTAACGTGATTTGTGAATAAGAGCCATTTATTGAATCCAGATCTTGGATTGAACAGCTGCGGCCTTCATGGGGAAGGCCTCGCTCTGACTCTCCCACCCCTCTTGATCCTGCCCCCTTTTTCTTTTCTTTTTCCCTTTTTTTTCCTTTCTTTTCTTTTTCTGCTTTTTGTGTAATGAGAAAATTGCAGCAAGCAAACGATGCGGTCCCTGCGGCCCCAAAGCTCTCGGGACGAGGGGACCTGGGGCACCGGGCCCCAGGGACCCGGTTGGGGCCCGGCAGGACGCCAGACCCCGCGACTCCGCGGCGCTCCCGGCTCCCTCGGTCACGGGCTCCTGCCAGCACCGGCATCTTCATCCCTCCCCGGCGTCACGTCAGCGGCAAGGACCTGCAGTCTGATTCATGAGCTACGTTTTGGATCTTTTTTTTTTTTAATTTGGATTTTTTTACTTTAAACAAGTGCCTTAGAAGTGTTTTTTCCCCCCTCCGGTGATCAGTGCTGTATCAGACAACAAGTGAGGCCTTCATCCTTCCCCCTCGTTTCACTGCTCTTCACTGGATCCCTACTGGGTAGAGCCTCGCTGGAGAGGTCTCATCCCTCTGCGTTCTGCTGGGCTGGCTATGCTGCCTCGCAGTCCGTACCTCTCTACCCAGCAGTGCTACGGAGACAGTTTAATGGAGAAAAAGCTGAGATTTTGGGCCCCAAACTAAGGCCTTCATCTCCAGTCTCATACATGTGGATCCTGCACGTGTAGAAGCGAGCGCGTTCCCAACGCACCGGGCTTGTCTTTTTTCAAGGAGCTCCTAAGTACCCAAAATGTCCTGATTTTGCATTAGCAAACGATTTGGGGTTTGGGATGGATGTTTTTCCCCCCACACACACACACCCCTTCCTTGCTAACCATGGAGCACTAAAGGTGCGATGTGACGTGACACCCGGCTTGCACAGCCGCCAGGCAAGATTTTAGGGGGTAAAGGAAAAAAATAAAAGCAAAAAACTGCCCATGCCCAAGCGGCGCTGCTGCTGCTCTCCGGCCTGACCCCGCCGGAGGGGAGGGATGGGTGGGAAAGGACCGTGCCGTAGGAACGTCGACATAGGCCAACGCTGGCGCAAGTATATAGGTGGAAGCGGTGAACGTGGTGGTGTCTAGTAGGCGTGCCGAGAGCAGAGTTCGTATATACGTATATCCAGAAGTAGTGTGTTTGCACACGCGCGTGACTTCGCTGTCTGTGGTGTGTCTGTGACGTGTCCCGTGGGGCTGGCTCGTGTTCATGTACCTTGTGACCGGGGCGGGAGCGTCCTGCTGCGCCCGGCGCTACCGCGGCACCGCTTGCCCGCTGGCTAGTGCAGGGAGCGCGCGCGTGCCCCCGGCGAGCGGGCAGGAGCAGCCCGAAATGCTGCAAAGCCGATACCTCACTTACCTCTGCTGGGTGCTTTACTGTTCTACTACGGAAAACTGTGTTTGATTGTAACCTTAACAGGGAGAAAAAGAAAAAAAAAAAAAGGCAAAAAAAAATATTCAAACCAGAAGTCAGTGCATTCAACTCTTTGCATCCTCCTCTGCAACTGCGTTAGGTTTGCTGATCGCAATTCCCTCTGTGAAATTCAGAAAAAAAAAAAGGGAAAAAATAAAAAAAAAATAAGGAGAAGTCGGTGCTGATGGCGCTGCCGCATCTGCCGCTGTCCTCGCGCGGGGGCGAGCGGGGCAGGACGGCGCGGGGAGGCTCCGCGGAATGGGGCTTCCCCCAGGTCTGCGGTTCGACCGATTGCTGGCTGAGCCAGGACTTACGGACTTAAAGAGCTTTTACTGTGATTCTTCAGTGTAAAAAAAAAAAAAAAAAAGAAACAAAAAAAGTCAAACTGTGTTTATATGATTTGTATAAAAAAACCTTTTAAAATTACTATTTAATAAACATTATGGTAGAGATCATGTTTCAGTACCCTTTTTTTTTTAATTAATTTGTGCAAGAACAACACCCAGCAAGTCCAAAACAGAGGACTGGGGCCAGCCAGGGACACCCTGGGGAAACTGGCCTTCCCGGCCAGCAGTCTTCTCGTGGTCGAAGCAGTTTAATAGGCAAATAACTACTCCCTGATGCGAAATGCACAGCCTGAGCATTAGGGCATTGAAGGGCCTTGGGAAGAGCCATGAGTGCCGGGGCGGACGGCTGGGGGACTCGGCATCTCCCATCAATCTGCCCGGGGAGAAGGAATAAAGCCCGATCAGACCCCCAGAATAACAATAAAAAAAGCAAAAAGCGATGAGAAGATTTTAGGGCATGAAGGCGAGGGAAAGGGAGGACGACACGGAGCTGCAAGCCCAGTACAGCGGGTGGAAGCAGGAGGGAGTTCAGCGGGTAGAAGCAGACACATGGAGCGGGAGGCAGAAATTCCAAAGTCTGTCCCAAATGCTCAGGTCTTGCAGATGCCTCCCGCCTGGCTCTGCCCATTTCTCACCTCCGAGGGCTGGTTTCTGCCGGGCAAGCACCACGCAGGCCTAAATGGATGGAATGAACTGTGCGAGCAGGAGCAGTCCCTGCCCCAAAAGCACCAGATTTGCGGCGGCTAGAGGACAGTATTTCTTATTTTAATCATTATCAAAATGCACACACACTTCTTGCCCTCTGTAGAGCCCATGTTAGACTGTCTGTGGGCTGCTCCATGGGACATGCAGGCTGGATGCTCCCCCAACACCTTTCGGCTGGTGTCTCCAACCCTCCTGCCATAGGACCGAGCGGGGCATCCGCCCCGCTTGCCACAGCAATGGGAAAATCCAACAGCCACAGCCCCATCCCACTGAAAACCTGGCGCCAGTCCCATATCCCACCTCCCCTTGTCCCCGGGGATATTAAGGGACCAGAGAGCACCCTCCCTGCCAGGTGATCGACACCGCGAGGACTGATGGCCCTTGTACGAGCTCCCAACAGAAGCCTCTTCTGCACCGCGGATAGTAACAGCTGTCCCGGGCCGAAATCCCCACACAGCTGCGTTTTCCAGGGCTGCAAAAGCGACTTGGAGATTCCTGGCTCCGCTTTCCCCGAGCCTGGCTTTTTGGCAGGGCCGAGCCTGGCTGCAGCGGATGCTCTTAGCTGCTCTCAGCTTAAAGGCGCCGTCGGCTCCTCGCTTGGATTTCCTCCCCGTCCGCGTGCAGGGGAGGCTGCGCTGCGAGCGGAGGCTGCTCCAGGAGGGCAGTCACGGCTCCTCCTTTCCCTCGAGCGCTGCCGCATTCAGCCCGACACCTCTTCACCCATCGCAGGACCTTCTTCCCATCTCTTCCTGATGTGGGTTTCCTTGCCTGCCTCAACAACCAGCCTTCCTGAGGGCAGCTGCTGGCTCCCTCCCTGCCCCTTCCAGAGTCCTCTCTGTATGAAGTCCCCTTCACGTCAGCGCTGACAAACGCAGGTAATAAAGTTGCGGCAGATTTACTGCTCCAAGAACCCTCTTCCATCCATCTCTCCATCAGGAGAGCTTTTAAATGAGGCAGGAGATGGGTTTTGCTGCTAGTTATGGCTTAAAAGAAAGCGGGGGAAAAGCCAGGTCATGGCCCCTGTTGAAGGCCACGGGCCTTCCCCGATGGAGCAGCCCGTGTGGTGCCACATCTCCTGGAGGATCCATCCCCAAAGGCCCTCGGCTCGCCTGGAGGACGCAGGTCTTGGGGTCCACGTAGGTTGCCCAGGACATCCCGCCCGCTTCCATCCCTCCCGGGAGCAGTTTGCTAACAAGGGCTGTAGGATGCGAAAGCAGGATCAGGCGAGGCCTAAGCTGAGTTGACAGCCTTCCCAAGCGGTCGTGCTTAGGGAAGAGGGGGAAGTCCCTCCGCATCTCCCGGCAGCTTGAGCGCCGCTGTCCTCGCCGCCGCCCGCGCCAAGGAGACGCTTCCCGGCTCTCCGCTGGGAGCAGCCACAGCCGGGCCCGGCCGTTCCCAGGCTTCCAGGGCTCCTTTCCCAGGCGCTGGGGCCGGCCTCCCCCAGGCGCTCCCGTCTGCCCCAGGCTGGAGACGTCACATCAGGAAGCCCTGATGTCCCTGGAGCGGCAGAAGCTTCTGGCTGCTGGAGAGGGTTACAAAAACAAGTCCATTAGCAGGAGTCTGTCTGATGGAGCAAGGTGATGGGTCATGTGTGCACCATGTTCTCCAACCACATCAGTAAGGGACTCATTGCTGTGAAATTCCCCACTTGGGAAACAGGCTTCCCAAGCGCTGCTGCAGCCACGGGAGGTCTGAGCAACACGAGTCAACACGAGTCAAGGGCTTGTTTGCAGACCGTTAGGGGCCTATTGAACATTCCTCGCAGCACAGAGATCCCATCCCACATCCCGTATCCCGCAGCCTGGTGGGGGGTGTCTGGCTGAGGCTCTGATCTTGTCCTGTGCCAGACTTGGAGGGGCAGGAGCATCCGGGTAACCTTGGAGAGGCCCTAGCACCGTCTGGGCCCTGAACCTCCCCTCAAGGGCTCCAAAGGCTCCCATCTCGGGCCCCTTAAGTCCTCCAGCAGCTGCTGTGGGCTTCACGTAGGCCCTCAGCGTTGCCCCAAGCAGTTGTGGACAACATCCCCCCCTCTCAGGAGCTCCCCTTAAGCCCGTGCGGTAGCTGCGGAGCCCCAAATCCGCTCCCTTCTGCAGCGGCCACGGGGATTTCGCAGCCCCAGCGTCACCTCCAAAGCTGGATGTCGGCAGCTGTTTCCCATTCTCTTTGGAGGGTTTCGAGCCTCTTCCTCAGAGAACATAATAAATCAGTTTTGATCTTTCCCGTCAGCCTTTTCTGCAATCGCGCACCCAGCCCGACATCTCCGCTCAGACATCAAAACACTCGGCGAAACAGAGCCGAGACCTGCTCTTCCTGTCAACTAAAACATTAATTAGGAAAGAGCCCTGGTTCGGAAAAGTAAACAACAGGAAAACCCCACCTCCTTTCAGCCCTTCAAGCAAATAAGGCCACAAGAAGATTAACCACTGGAGAATAGTCACAGCCATTTCATTTGAGCAGTGACTGAGCCACGGTCGCAATCTCAGTTCGCTCTGAGAACCTTTTCTTTCTCTTTTTTTCTTCCACAAGCGCGAAGAGACGGGGGGGAAAGCAGCCATTGCTGCTACAAATCATTACTGTTTGATAAAGCAAAACGCTGCGTCCCGTTTGGAAAGGTTTGCTCATGACGGCACGGGTTTTGTCTCGCGTTGCTCTAATCTGTGAGCCGTGGTGAGGCACAGTCTGTGCTCCCAGGCTCGAGTGCGGTGGTAGAGCTCAGAATGAAGCCTTGGCTCCCATGGGGCTGCTGCTCTACCTCCCCATAGCCCCTTTCCTTGCCCTTCTGTGCTCCTCTGGGCCCTGCAATGCCAAGATGCTGAGTGAGGCTGGATGGAGCAAGAGGAGCTCAGGAGAGGGGCTCCCCTGCGTCCTCTGAGCTTCGTCGGGACAGGGGAGCATCTCCCCTCAGTCCTAACCCAAACACGAAGCCAACGGAGGAGCTTTGGTGCGGGCCATAGGCAGGTTTCGGCACAGGAGTCAGCAAAACCATCTTCTGCTTGGAGGGAGAAAAAAAAAAATCCATTGGGAACAGGGACAAGACTCAGAAGGGTGGAAAAAACTAATCCACGGGGAAAGAGACACCGAATTTGGACACGGCGCTAGGGTGTCCATTAAATAAAAGAAATCTTTCATTTGCATTCCCTTGGCAAGTGACTAGCGCTGGACTTGGCTGAGCACTTGATGATCCACCATTACTTTCCAGGGTGGAGGCTGAAATATTCCTATTCATTAGGCCAAAGCAATTCTCTTAATGCCACCGAACGGGCCGTGGACAAGGCGCTGCACATAATGTCATTGGCAGCCGCGCTGGATGAAATCCCCTCTGCAAGCAGCCGCGGGATCGATACCGGCTCTCGTTTGTCCTTCCAAGTTTTCCTCCCACGCCGCCTCATTCCCGAGCGGCGCCAGCCCTGTCCACCCCAGCTGGAGGCCTCGTAGGTGCCCCAGGCCGGACGCTGCTCGGCGAGGAGAGGAGTCTCCCTGCCTCAGTGCAGCACGAAGGGCCATTTTATGACCAAAAAAATAAAAAAAAAGGAATCATGACTGCTTCCAGGAATTGGAAATACAGCAAACCCGTCATTATCCAGAAATGCAGCTTGCGTTAGGTGAGGCCGCCTCACCACGGCAGGCGCTCCAGGCCGTCCGCTAGCGCGGGGCCCCACGAGAAACCCGGTCCCGGCACATTAGCTGGAGTCGGTCTTTATTGCTTCCTGAGCCCTCGCTTTGGACCGCATTAAGCATCAATATCGGAGCACTCAGCACCTGCCAATATGATAGCGGATCGTTAGCGGAGGGTTAATCGTTACAGAAAGAGGAGGTCTCGGCTGATAATTCAGCCATTTCCTACAGGAGAGCGGTGTCGCTACCGCAGCAGCAGCACCCAGATTTGGGCTCGGCTGCACCCTTCGCCACCCAAACGCATGGCTGGGACCACGGAGCCCATCACGGATGCAGGGTGGAGGGACAGGGGTGACCCCACATGTGAACAAGGTCCCCAGTCGCAGCCCATGGGCATAGCACAGCCAGCGTTGGGTGTTCTTCCCCCAACACAGTGCTCTGCTCTGCCATAAAAAACCTACATATATATATCTATAGTCTGTATATATATATATATGTATATATATAAAACCAAGTCCCAATCCCTGTATTTCTTTTCTGCTGGCAAAAAGACTTTGAAATGCATCATTGCTGAGAGACCCGGCTCTCCCAGCAGCTCCCCGGGGAGAAGCACTAGCAGAAGGAAAGAACTTTCCACAGCTTCTTCACGGAAGCAGTCAGCAAAGCCTGGACCTGATCGGGTTCCTCCGGAGATGACAGGGACAGACCCGCAGTTGAGGTGCACTGGCGCACGCTCAGTGCTGCGCTGCTGATATTTTTTTTAATATTACCTGAGAATTAGGCCCGTTAGCTTAGCGAAGGCACGGAGAAGGCTCCTCCAGCTGCGTTCTGCACAGCTGCTGTTTGCTTTGTGCTGCTTCCTCCCCTGCAGACCCGGATAGGAAACAGGGATGGGCTGATACTGCAGCCCAGGAAGAGCTGGTAGGAAGAGCAACACGTAAGGGGAAACTGCGCAATGCCGCGGAGCTGCTCACCGGGTTGACCGGACACGGCACCGGCACAGCTGGAGCGGGGATGTGGCGAGACGCCGCGGTTAATTTAGGATAACTGCCTAAATCAGGCAGCTTTTAGGCCACTTTTTCACTCTGCTGCAGAGCCCCAGGGCCATAAATTTCAGCAGGAGCCGCGTCTGTGGCTGGTCATGGAGCTGGGTGATGCGCAGGGAAAGACCTGGTTTCTGATAGCACCTCCCGGCCTCCGAGCTCATTCTCCCGACTCGCAGAGATGAAGGCGGCCACAGATGTGGTTACAACTTTGATTGCTTTTTTTTCATCATTTGAGAAACATCTTGCTGGAGAACAGCTGAAAACGCCGGTCTTGAGCACAGCCGGCTCAGCCACAGGCTGGGAATAAGGCGATTGCATTAAGTGCTTAAACTGGGAAGGTACCGGCTTGGCAGCCCTGCGGTGGATCGAAACCGTTCCCTATTCTGGGGCTTTCCAAGCAATCAAGGGCCAAGGGCACCAGCTCCGTGGGACAACGCGCTGCTTGGAATCTGCAGGGCTTGGGCAGGGGGCAAACTCCAGCACCACCAGCCACCCCTGCAACGGGGCTGCCGGCCCCCGCTGTGGAGAAACAGGAAGGCGGCTGCCCCCAATTTGTCCAGCGTTTATTTACTACACAAAAGGCTCAGGGCAGATCTCCTCCCCCCGCTGGCAGGCGGCCCGTTGGCAAGCGGGAGACGTTGTCTATCCTGGGGACACGCTGCGATCCCTTAGTCATGCTGCAAGCGGCCGCGCGCGAGGGAGCACCGGCCCTGGGCGTCCTGCCCGCGGCACCGCGGCCGGCGGCAGCGCGCGGGGTGATGCGGGCGCCGGCATCTGCGGCAGCTGTTGGTGGCGGCAAGAGATGGATAGATCTTCAGGGCAAAGGATCAAAAAAAATCATTGAATATGAACTAACTCCTGCGAGACACAGGCCACCGAGTTGCGAGTCCGTAATTTCTGTCTGACCCGAGGCAGGTCTTTTAGGAAGATCTTCAGTCTGGATTTAAACATAGTGGAGGATGGAGGCTCTGCCACCCCTAAGCACATTCGTGGATTACCTTAAACATGAAAAAGTGAGTTGCCACTTCTTTCCTCCCTTGGTCCTCAGTTTGCAGGCAGTGTTAATAGGGCTTTGTCCTCCCAATCCAACAGCCTCCCAGAAACCCCAGTCCCATGTGAGTACTCAGAGAGGATGATGGAGTCACCTCCTACCCTTTCCTTTGTTAGGCTAAATTAGTTCTAGCTTCCTCCATGGCTCCCTTTTGAGGAAAAAGGGGGAAAAAAAAAAAGCAGCTTTCTGCGTCTCTGACCCTCTCCTTGCTGGAGCTCTGCCCTGGGTCCCCTTCCTCCCACAGAGGCTGCATCGGGCCGGCCATGGAGCCAGCAGAGCCAGGGCAATCAGGCAGGAATTTGAGGCTGATGAAGCCAATCACCCCGCTAGGGAGGTGGGAAACCAGCCCCACACCAAGCTGCCCCGATCCGGCCGTTTCTGAAGAAGCTTTTGCCGTCCCAGCCTGGGCCTGGCACCAGGACTCGGGGCACTTCTGTGTGCAGCCAAGTCTGCAAAACAAATAATTAACAGCCATAATTAACCTTTGATTGTTTTCGTGCGGCCCAATCAAAACCGAAGGGCGCTTCTGTTTGCCTCCTTGCTGCATGACAACAGCTTGACAGGTTTGTATTAAGAAAATGAATAAACAGGCAGTATCCATGGCAAGAAATAATTGGGAGGGTTTAGTGTCACCGATTAAATTGCCCATTTAAAAAATAGAAGCTCCAGCAAAGCTTTTCTGCTCTTTCCTCCATCCGCATAGCAGGAGCTGGCTGGCTGCAAGGCCACCTTAGGGCGCACTCATGCCACTCCGTAACTCACCCTTGCTGCTGCCGCGCTTTGAAGACCCCTGGCAGCGGCTGAGCCCGGGGTGACATTTTTCATGCCGATCTTCACCGTGGCCCGTGCTCGGCAAGGCGCTCCGCTCCAGGGACACGAGCCAGGCGGCACAGCCGGAGCCGGGAAGACGCTGCTCTTCCCTAGGCCTTCTCTGGAGAGCATCGCGCTGCTGCTCGTGCCTGGGCCGGGGAAGCAGCGCGGCCGGGGCTGGCGCGGGTCAGCGCGGCGCCGCGTTTGTGAACCCCGAGCTCCATCTAGTGGGACGCGGCCAAGGGCGGCGGCACTGCTGGGGCTCCCTAAAAAGCCTGGACGTCCCTGCTGCACCTGGTGAAATCCCCCTAGAAATGCCCGAGGCCGAGAGCATCACCCCGCCGCGCCAAGGGAGCAGCTCATCCGGGTCCATGGGATGCGACAGGAGGCTGCAGGCCGGCCCCGCTGCTCGGAGCCGGCGTTATCCCGTGACAAACGCGGCCTGACGTGCGGCACGGCCATCCATCTCCGAACCTGCACTTTCAGCTGGGGAAAAGGGCAGCTCTGCAATTCCCCGTGGCTCCAGCCACGAAGACGCGCACTCTCCCTGGTGGCACTAGGACACTTCTGCTGCCAGGATCTATCAGGCTGCAGCTGGATCTTCCTGACGCCACCATAAATCAGGAGTCGCCGCTCCACAGAGCCCACCGCGTCCGTGGGGATGAGCCAGGAGGCAGGCAGGAAGCTCAGAGGCGGCATCAGCACTGCTGGGAAGAGCACCTGGAGATCCTCTCGGGTTGCTCCATCAGCCCAGGCCGATCTGTGGTCAATCCTACAAAGTGGGTGATAAGGAGACCAGTGGCATGAGGAAGATCAGGATTTTCCCCCTCTTCCTCACCCTTCTTCCTAGGGATATGAATCCAGCTGCAGCCTTGGCACTTTACTCCTTGTCTCGCTTCTCCCCCAGCCTTTCTCTCAAAGATTTCTCAATAAAACACAGATGGAAACGCTCAGAGATTGCTTTCATGTGCTTATAGGTTACTTACAATCTACCTGCCTGCTGTGCGCACACAAATCCCTGAACTTTAGGTTTAATTTGCTCTATATGTTACGAGAAGGGAAGCACGTAGATCCCAGACCCGAGAGGCATCCCCAGGCACGTTTCCTCTGGGAGCGGCAAGGCTCAAGCTTTGCAGCTCAATCCCCACACAGGAATAACGTGCCCTCCTCTCCAGAGAGGACACGCTTGAATAGTTACTTCTGGCAACGCTCCCTCCCACGGGACACAGTATTCGGGTTTCCTATGGGAGCCCAATCCCAATCTGTAGTTTTGTGTTTCCTTGAGGCCTGGCGTGACCCTGCTCCGAGCTGCTACCTGACCTGGGCCCTTCCCATCTCCGTGTGCAGATCCGCAGCAATTCGCTGCCTTCCAGCCCGAGGGCTCTGCTGAGCGAACGCCAGATGTNACACAGGAATAACGTGCCCTCCTCTCCAGAGAGGACACGCTTGAATAGTTACTTCTGGCAACGCTCCCTCCCACGGGACACAGTATTCGGGTTTCCTATGGGAGCCCAATCCCAAAGGTGCGTTTTGTGTTTCCTTGAGGCCCTGCTCCGAGCTGCTACCTGACCTGGGCCCTTTCCATCTCCGTGTGCAGATCCGCAGCCAGATGTTCTCGCGGACACCGGCCTCCAGCGCCAAAACACCCGATGGGACCTGCAAACGAAGCAGCTCGCTGCTTAGGTGCACACAATTCACAGGGGCCACTAATTTCCTCCACAATTTGGTGGCTTTGGCGGTTTATCCGTATGCAATGGGGTCGCCAGTAGGAGCAGGCGCCTGTAGCTTGGAGGGCTGGCGTCAAAAGCACCAAAACAACCCCAGAAAACAGGACTGAACTGCCGAAAATGAAATAAATAGAGAGCAGAGTCCCCACGCTGGACAGAGCTGGTGGATCTGCTGGTAGAGCGGTGCAGGAGCAATTGCATCTCCCCAAAANCGCCTGTAGCTTGGAGGGCTGGCGTCAAAAGCACCAAAACAACCCCAGAAAACAGGACTGAACTGCGGAAAATGAAATAAGTAAGAGAGCAGAGCCCCCACGCTGGACAGAGCTGCTGGATCTGCTGGTAGAGCGGGGCAGGGGCAGTTGCATGTCCCCAAAAAGGGCACAAAACCCCCTGCCTTGAGACCAGCTAACACTGCACACGATGCTGGGGGGTTTGTGCTCTCTCTCTCTCGAGCGCTTGGGTGATAAATACCCAGCAGGAGATTTCCTGCCCAAAAGGAGGAAAAAAGCAATCTCATCTAGCGACACGTCTGTGCAATCATCAGCCTCGTCATGGGAAAACGCCAAAAACCTTTCGAAGCCGAGAAGGAGACGAGGCGCTTAGAGAGGTTCATTACACCTGAGAATGAGAAACACGTTCAGCGCGGCGGAGAGGACGGAGCAGCGTGAACAGGAGTCTCCAATCCCCAGCGGGGAAATGCATCTCGGCTGCTGTCGCTAGCTGGGGACTGGCTAAAAAAAGGGGGTTCTGAAACCCACACAGGCAAGATCTGCTCCCAAATACGAGGTTTCCATCAAGCAGAAATGGGTCCTTATGTTGGTGTAACGTCGGCGCTCCCGACACGCTACCACAATCCCGGCTGTCAGGATAATTGAAGAAAAGCAATTTCCTAAAGAGTAACGAGCTAAAGTGAAGGAAACGTATCTCCTCGGCGCTGGAAACAGGATATGCCGAATTACCGCCTCGTGGAAGAGCCCGGTGAGACGGTCCGACCCACCTCGCGCGGGCATCACTGAGGCGCCGCCGCCTCCTTAGGAAATGAAGCGGTGCAGGTGAATAGGGATAAAGGCGCCGGGAATAAAGGCGGTTTCGGGAGGCTGGAAGGGGCCCGGATGCAGCTTCAGGGCACCCGGCGGCAGCGGGAACGCGGAACGGAAACGCGTGCGGAAATGAAAAGCAGCCGAGAACCTCCCCTCGTGAAAAGAAAGTAATAAAGATATCGCCCCCGCGCCGCGTCCCCTTATCTCCCCGCTCGGCGGACGGCGGCACACGCAGCCCCTGCCTTGGGCAGGGACAANTTCAGGGCACCCGGCGGCAGCGGGAACGCGGAACGGAAACGCGGGCGGAAATGAAAAGCGGGCGAGAACCTCCCCTCGTGAAAAGAAAGTAATAAAGATATCGCCCCCGCGCTGCGTCCCCTTATCTCCCCGCTCGGCGGCACACGCAGCCCCTGCCTTGGCCAGGGACAAGCGGCCCCGCGGCGCAGCCGGGGCTGCCGCGCGGGAGCGGGACGGGCGCAGGGACGCGGCTGCTCCCGGGCAGGTCCCTCCATCCCTCCTCCGCCTGCAGCCCCAGCAGCGAGGACGGCCCCTCGTGCACGGATCCGGGTGGCCAGGCCATCGCGAGCGCGCCAGGGCCCCGGGTACCCCAGGGGCAAAGTACAAGCCCCGGGTAAATAATTAGCTCATTCCCCGCTTGCAGGTAGCAAAGCTTCGTTTTCCAGCACCACCGAGAGCCTGGCGCTCTGCACGTGGGAATTGTAGTCGTTTTGCAGCGTGGGCCTTGCGCTTCCCTTCGCCAAGGCATTTCTCAGAGCAAAGGAAAAACCTGGAGAACACTTACCTTAGCCTAAAAGCTTGCAAGGAAAATAAATGGAGCGATGCTGAAAATGAGAAATAAAAGGGGACGCGTTGGTTTCGTAGCACTGGGAGAGTTTAGTAACGGAGGTACCGGGCTGGCTCCACTGAACAAGTGCTGGTTAAAAGAGGAAAAAAAAAAAAAAATCTGCTTTATTAAACAAGACATTAAACTGTTTGGGGCGGAAAAAGACAAGTGCTGTCAGACACAGTCATCGGCTCTGCTGACTGAATGCTCGGATGGGTGGGAAAGGCACCTGCCAGCCCGCAGAACGACACCAAGCTGCTACTTACCGCATTACCAAGCGGGGCTGGATATTCCAAACCGCGGAAAACATCGCAACGTGAAGGCCAAGATTATTTTCCATACTCCTCAAAGTGCATTCCCAGCACCGGGACGAGGATCTGCTCTCCAGGCCAGCGACGCAGAGCTGGAAGCGCTGAACGGAGCCACGAGAGAGGCCACGGGCCCCAGTCTGTTTGCAAAACTAATTAGCTGGGGTTATTAGAAAGCACCGTGCAAGAAGCAGGAGCACAGGCAGCCTGTGCCGTTATCAGAGCAAAGGACAGATTAATAACTGTACTTAGAGATCGTATTAAAGAAAAAAAAAAGAAAATAAGAAAAAGGAAAACATGAGAGCGAGATCCAGTCTAGGCAACATCTTGGACTTTGCCAGGCGGCTTGGGAAGGAGGGTCTCACCCTTGCAAACACAGCTACTTCACAGCAAGATTTATTAATACATCCAAAAGAAAGAAAGAAAATCATTTTGTCACACTATATACAGATAATACATACAGTGTTTTATACACATATTACATCAGTTTTTACACAAGAAAAATATACATAAAAATGTAAACCTTTGTATACAAAAACCCTTAAACAAATTAAACAAGGACCAGATAACAAAAGGAGACCAATCTATCATCATCTCATTGATTTTTTTTTTGTTTGCTTTCTTTTTTTTTGTTTTTGTGTTTTTTTTTTTTTTTTTTTTTAATGGTAATACAGTACATTCATTGAGAAGTCATGAGGAACATGTGAGCCAGCTTTTTCCTATGCAAAGGGAGAGCACAACCGGCAGCTTTGCTCCCTGCCCCTGGAATGGTGCGCGGAGGCGCTCCGGGATGCTCCGGCGGCTCCGGGATGCTCCGGGCACGGGGCAGGAGGCGGCGGGGCCCGTTTGCAGGTTCCCTCTAAGCCGTCGCTGAGCGGATTTCGCTGTCGCCAAGTCGCTCGTTTTTCCCAGTGTGCGGTGGGTTGGACACGTGTGTCGGGGATGCGCGGGGACAAGGAAGGGGTGTAGGAGACTGCTAATCCTTGCTACCATGCAGGTACTTCACGGGCGGCTACGATTCCCTGGCTCCGAAGGCGCCGCCTCACCTCCGCTTTCCCACTGCAACTCGCGCGCGTGCGGACGCCGGCGGCCGCGCGGGGCCCCGTGCTACAAGGCTGCTTCTGATATCAAGGTGCGACCGAGCTGCCGCTAAAAATGCCACCAAACACAAACCTCGGAGACAGCCTGGGAAAGGGGGTCGCTCCCTGCGCGCGCGCGGGATCGTCCGTCCGCCCTCTTCTCACTACGTCTAGGATGGGGAGACGGGCTGCCAGCCGCACGGGGGCTGCTGGTTGGGCTGGCGGCATCTGCTCTGCTCCAGCTGCGGCTAAAACACACTGCTGGGGGGACTGAAAAACAGAAAGAGGAATAAAAACCCCCAAAACCCCAGGCATCGGGTCAGAAGGGAGCGACTTAACGTGATTTGGGGGAGGAAAAACCACTGCAGAAACTCTTTGGAAACAAACAGTAGATTCCAGTGAAGGCTTCTCATGTTAAATAAGTCGAAGGCTTGTTGCAAGCAGCTCCACGCAACAATCCGTCCTCCGAAAAACATGTTAGAATGTGAAACCGTAACGGGGATGAGCTAAATTCTCTCCTGAAATGGCAAAGAACACAAAAATCTTCCCAGTGAGATCAGCGCTGCTAAATGCAGGGGGTGAGGAATGATTTACGAAGGTAAAGTAATGAGGGAAAGAATGTGTGCAAGAAACGATGAATCATTAATTGTAATTGGACAAAAGGGAGGATGGGGAGAACATGCCTCAAAATCCCGATGGAAATTCAGACTTAGAAACTTGTGTTTCCCTTTCCTTCTTGCACCCATCTAACAGGCAGCGGGGGGAAGGAGTTGTCTGTTGCGTTTTATAACTGCCCTCCTGGTTAAAAAGTCAAAAGATAATTACAAATGGCTTTAGGTAATGAAGAGTCTCCTTTTTAAAATAAAAACTTTGATAACACATTTCTCCATTTCTTCTGTATAATGCAGATTCAGTGAAAATATTCCATAAGGGATAGCAATTTGCAAAATGTGAAAAAGTTGCCAACCAAGGTTTGTAACATATACACATGTATATGCAGCACGTCTACGCTCTATATACATATTTAATATACGTCTGCGTGAGTATATATCAGGGGAGAGTCGATGGGCACGTTCTCCACATACACAAACTGGAGCAGCGCAGTATGTGCGCGCGTATGAACACGGATCATACACGCAAGGACACGGACATACCCACACACACGGCCAAACACAGGTATCGTATGCGTCACCTCGAGGACGATGGCATGAAAAAGCTCAGATGGGACCGTACGTCGGCCCCCTTCTCCTCACAGAAACGCAGGGAAGACGAGATCCCGTGGCTGAACGGCGGCCAAGAGAAGCGGTGCCGCATCCGCGCGCGAGGCTTGGTGACAGAATGGGAGCAGCGTTCCCCACTGGAACCCAAGCATAAGTTAGCAGGAGCCTCGGCAGCGCCGAAGCGCGACGGAGCAGGTTGCTGACAGCGGCTTTCTGCTAACAGGACGCGGAAAAGCCCCATTTAGCCGGGAAACGGGAGAGACTCAAAAGCACCATCTCCTCGCACAGGCTTTTGGCTCTGCGCGTGCTGGGATGCAAAGTACCAGCGTGTTAATGGTCAACTCTGCAGCTCGCTTGAAAAGGCATTTAAAGGGCAACTCTTACTCATGCCTCATTTTAGTATCTGCTCAAGTCTAACGTGGCAAGAGCAGCGTTTCTCTTGATGTGCCTGGTAAGGACAGCTCTACTCGGAGCTGAGCACAAGCCTGCGCTCTGCTCCCTGCTTTCCCCACGCAAACACCTAGGAGAGAATCCTGCTTCTCCCTGGCGCGGAAAGGATTTTTCCAGGGAGCCTGCTTTTCTCATTTTGGATATTTACCTCTAAAAGACGACGCCGAGCGAGCTTTTTAACGTGCTAGGAAGCTTTGCATCACTTTAATAAAGAACAAACAGAAGCCTCATCAAGCACAGCCACAGCCAAGCGTACCTGGAAAATCCTGAGCAAGCTCAAGCGAGCGCTCAGGGCCCGATTCAGCTGCCACCAGAGTCTCCAAGGGATGTTTAGCAGTGTGTAGGAGCAGCTGGATTGGGCCACAAAGGCTGCTTATGGGGTTAGCGGGGCTGAAATGGAGGCAGTGGAGCAGGGGAGCAGAAGAGGTCGGCATTGCAAGAGGCCTCAACGAGTACTGAGAGAATCAGAGGCAAAAATTCCAAGGAAATTCCGCTTGGAGGGCCGAGGTAACAAGGATCAATGGTGACCAAGCTCAGATCAATCACTGAGGTCACCCAAGCCCCTCAGAGGAATTAAAACAACCTTGTTTGGCACAAGCGCTTACCTGTTACACGTAAGTTATTGTGGATATTCTTTCTCTTTAGCTCACACACTTAATTCACGTTACAGCTAATGTACACGTGTGTGATAGTAGGTATATTCCATCTATACATCTGTACGCATGTACATATAGATTTAGATTGATTGCATTCATATGTATTTATTGTACATCATGAGGGCAATTCCACATTCAGCAAAGTGCTACTGACATCTCATATACAGATATATCTCTCTGTACAGGTATACACAAAAACGGGTCTATTCTTCCCCATAAAGGCATAAAGAATCACACTGATAACTCCCATTACCACCAAATAACAAAAAGGAAAGGCCTCTGACAACTTCCACCTCCCTGCTCTTTCACTTGTATGTGGATGTGCAAGGGGGGATTTGTGTGGGGGAATGGCTGGGGGTACCAACAGACTGGGAAGGAGAGAGAGATGTAAAAATAAAAACAAAAAATTTGCAACTGCTTAAAAAAAAGCCTTCAAAAAAAGGTAAAATATCTCTGCAATACTGGAAATTCTGTTTTTCTAAACAGATCTTAAAGTCACCAGGATGATCATGATTAAAAGTAATAATGGTGTGTATATAGATATATAAAATATTTAGGATTTTATTTTCTCCAGCCTAAATGTTGAAACAGATGAACGCGGCGTAAGGGAATCTGTAAGAGTGTTTCCAATTTCTCACAATTGCCAGTGAGAACTCCCATGAAGAAAGAGCTTCCTTCTCCCATTATGAGAAAAATTAAGTGGCTGTAATTCAATTCAGAGTTCCACAGCACAAGTGAAACTCCCTGGATCAAAAGTACATATCGTTCTGCAATCCCACAACAGCAATTTGGGGGCAAAATTAATACATACATAAAAACCCTCAGGAAAGAAAAGAATCTACTTCGAAAACAAGATCCTTTTACAGAGTGGAGATCAGTTCATAAACAAAGCCCCTTACAACCTAATTGGGAAACACGAATATAACCGGTTATCAACATTTTCTAAATCAGGCCGACCACTGGAGATTCAGGTATTAATTTGCAGGGATACAGCAATTCCCATGTCTCACCACTCCACCAAACAGAGATCTTCCCACTTCAATTTCTCCTGAGAACCAGACTCATTTTGCCCGTCTCCTCCAGCCCCCCGTTTACTTTATTTTAAAGGCTGTCTTGGGAGCTTGGTATTTCCATGACATTTTGAACAGGGCTCAATGCAACTCATTTGAAAAAAAAAAAAAAAAGAGTAAAATTGACATGATATCAGAGTTAGCCTTATAACAGAAGATTATGTAGTAGAGAGTTTTAGTTATTTATACAACAGTGAGGACATAATAACCCCCTACTAAATAATCACATTTCTACAATACATTCCATCACCTCTCAACTACTTTTCTTTTTACAAAACTATGACCTACATACAATATACACATTCGTATCGCACATACATCCCCCCCAATGCATATTTTTTGTGTGTATATATAATACATACATGCACACAAGCAGTCTAATTCTATTTATAAGTCACAGTGGGAATTCCTTTGTGAGGAAAGGAGGGGAAAAATTCCTGAATAAGACACTGTAGATTCCTAATGTTCCAACTTTTCAAATTCCAACTCACAGAGCTAACTGGAAATAAATACATTTTAAAAAGAATAGGTCTTACAAACTTGGTTCACAACTTCCAGCTACAGTAGTTGGATTTTTAATTTGATCTATTTACCCTGTAACTAAATTCCTAATCATAGGTACAAACCACAGATAAATTATTGCAGAATGTAACACTCAAAATTAAAAGAGTTATAGGAACAGCAATATAAGGGTTAAAAAGAGTTCTATGCTTTGTTGATACAGGATACCATTTTATTTTATTTATATATATATATCTATATATAGATATAGATATAGATATCTGCAAGGTAGCAAAGAATAGCTGTACACCTTGACACGGCAAAGATCCAGTGTAAAAAGGTGCTTCACTAGTTTGTTTTTCCAAAAAAAAAGCTTGTATATAATTTTATAGCTATTAAAAACACATATGCAACATAATTCATTACACTCAATACAGCTTTAGTATAAAACTTATAATTTATGAGGTGATGTTAATAGCATAAATTAATATACCATTTCTCTTAAAATCTACAATAAGTATTCTGAAAGCTCATTGGGGAAGGGTATCTTTAAATAAAAGATTAAAGCTGAGCGCGATGAAAAAAGATTCTGTACGTTGAACTTGAGATGAGAGCCCCGAGAAGAGAAAGAGTCCCTAAGCCAGACACGGTGGACTATAAAACTGAGCAAAGATTTCTCTTTCTTGCGCTCTCACTTAGATGACGCTCTACCTTAAATTATTATTTACTTTTAAAACTATTTACTTTTTTTTTCTTTTTTTTTTTTTTTTTGTTAACTGCCCTTATTTCCACAAGGAATCCCTGAGACATACCCAAAACTGTACAGTGACGGTCATCACTGTTCAGAGAAACTGGTTCAACCCTTCTAGCAGGATGGAGATATTTTGCGTGAGAATCCGACTGCCCATCACTTCGGAACGGATCCGTTTTCACCGGAGCCACCTATGCTGTTTAAGACGTGGGTTAGAGAGTGATTTCAGGGTAAATCTGTCCACCCCAAAGGAGAAGCAAATGGCACAGCAGTCACAGGAGCAACGTGCACCAAGTTAAGGTTCTGCAGCGGCTGTCTGAGAGCATCACCTATGCAGCACTCGCCTCGGGGGCACCCGCTCACCAAGACAGAAAGTGGGTAAAATATTAGCACTACTGGACCAAGGTCAGCCCGGGCAGACGGCTCGCACACCCAAACGCCGTCGCTGTCTCGCTGTGCGTGTGTTTGGGGGGCTAGCAAAGGGGACGAGTACGGAGAATGCAGTTTTTTCTACACTGAGTATATACAGTTTTTAAGTCAAAAGCCTAGATTTTATCCCGTTCACTTCTCAACTGAATTCTACGAGCCAGGGAAGACTAGATGTAATGGCAACGCCTCAAGGAGCCAGGGAAAGAAAGCTTCCTCCAACTACCGCTGCCAACCTGCAGCCAAGCCCAGCCGCTTCCTTCATGCTCCCGCTATCCGCCTTCTTCCACAAGAGCCAGAAAATGAGGATGCAAACGCAGAGAAAATAGGGAAAAACAAAGAATCCTGCACCCACAGGACAAGTAGAGGGAAAGGCTCCCCAAGCCCAGTCACCACTTTTGTCTGAATGGCTGAAGACATGAGTGAGAACACAGTTCCAAGACGCTTGCTTTGCTTTTGGTCAGTTCCTCCCTCCTTCGCAAATCCTTTTAAAGACCAAATCAAAATTTTACCAGAGTTAAGGTCTATTGGGAGCAGACCTCTCTGGAGGTCCAGGTTTAAATTTAGTAAATACAAGTGTGGGTCTTTCCATCAAACACCTTTACTTGTAACTGGGCAAGTATCAGGCAGGTATTTAAAGAAGAATTTAAGGAAGGGAAATATGTTAAAGTTTTCTAGGTGATTTTCTGCTTCTCCAAGCAAGAGGAACCTGTGAGAAGGTAAATCCCCACTGAAAACCTCTTGCGAAAGTCACTGCTCCCATGTGCACTCCCACGATCAATGCGGTACCTCAGCGGCCAGTCCATGACATATCAGCGTGCTGCGAAGCATCGTCTTGCTCACTGAGCTCAGAAACACTTTGATCTATTGCACTGTCGCTCTAGCATCCAGAATGTATGTTATGAACTGCAGCAAGATCTCCTCCTCCTCGTTTTACAGCCAGATTCGCTCAGGACCAAGCCACAGAAGACTTACTGGTTGGCATTACTTACACTGGAGATGTATCTGAGAATGGAGAAGAAGAAAAAAAAAATAACAACAAAAAAAGAGTAATGAAGAATGTGGAGAGGAAGGCAATGCCAAAATTAAGAGGAACAGCCCAAATATCCCTTTCCAACTGCCCATGGTTTTCTAAACATCACCCAAGGGACCAGAGAGACCCTGTGAGATGATGTGATCAGCACACCAGCCCAAACCTGGTTTTCAGTTAATGCTTCACCTCTGCAGGACCTCCCAGCAGGCCTGCATGGGAGACCCTTTTGCACGAAATGGTAAAAACACCAAAGCAAACAGAAGTATCCCATAAGGAAAGCTGCCCAGACAGCCACAGAAATGCCTCGTGGCAGAGGATCACTGTCTGCCTGCCAAAAATGTCTTCTGCCATCGTCCCTGCTTTCCGCAAGTCTTGGGAGATTCAAGGTAGAATTCTTGTAGAATTTTCTCCTCCTCCTTGCCCCAAACACTCATGCTGTTGGAGTTGGCTGTGGACTTGGCTTGCACAAAGGCTGGGGGATGATACTGCAGCCCTGCATCGCGTGGGGAATGGGAAACTTCACGAGTAAATTAAGAACCCAGCCATTAACTACCAGGGCCACCTCTTTGGCAAAGACACCTTCCCAGGGCTTACTGCCCGTCTTTGGGAGACCCTTCCTTCCCAGCACACAGACTCAACCCTAGATGCGTGTGGATGTGGCTAGAGGAAAAACGAAGCTTCAAAATGAATTTTAATACCAGTTTGTGGATTGCGTCCTGGTCGTCACCTGAGCACTGCCCCTGAATCCAGGCTGTGTACATGGCTGCTCAGAACAGAAATTCCCAGTTTTCCATCCACTGAGGATGTTATCCAGAGACAGAAATTGATGCAATAGGTATCAAAGCTGCTCATTTCACCAACTCGCTCAACTAGGTGGGAAATCTAGCTGTTGCAAAGTCTTCCTCCCCAGAGTATGCTACTTCTCAGCATTAAACGTAACGTTTCACTAATCTTCATGCCCAAACCTAAAAATAAGCAACATCACTAATGAGAAGGGAACAAAGCAAAAATCTGGAGGAACTACAAGGCAGAAGGGAACAAAACGATGCATCTTTTCTGTCTTCTTGCATCATAGACTTCTTATATCATAGTGATGGCAAGGCCAAAGGGCAACTCAACAACCTCAAGTATCTGAGTACACACAGCTCCCCTCAAAGCTGGCATAATGACGTCTTCCTAAACGAAGGGGAACATCCAAACTCTTACAGACTGTCTTGGACACCAGGTTCTCCCTGACCAGCCTCCTCCACACACGGCCAAAGTTCATCTTGTGTTAAGTGTCTTTCCTGCCAATACTTGTAGCTTCATACAACCACTAACGCAGGTGCTGCTGTCATCAAAAATGACATTACTGGCATTTTATTCCAGCTCTAATGCTTTTCAATTCTTTAAAACTCAAATCTTATATAAAAGAAATTAACTTCTACATGAAACCAGCGTTATTCCATTTGTTAACACGTAAGGGGCATGGCAGATATTGACCATCTCAGATCAATGGACAGAAATTGCTACACTGACTCCTAGGTGAGAGGGTAATGAGAGTGCTAATTGCTGTATGAGGGGATAATATGCAGAAACCTTTCCAGGAGAATATGACTCTGATTGGGGAACCCTGTAAGCAGCAGCCTCAAGGACTATGTTCAGCAGAAATACCTGCAGCATTTCCCAGAGTTCGAGGTGTGAAACATCTCTGGTTGCACACACCTAGCTGGATCCCTCATGTCCAACACGAGGACATGGGCTCGGCAAAGTCAATGAGCGTGGGGACAGAAGCCCACCCAAAGGGCCCACCTTGTTAAATCCAAGATCCAAACCCGTAACCGCTTGGTAGGCTGGAACCACGAAATGAGGGGCCGCAAAAGCATGGGAGAAGAACCCGCACGAGGCGAGAGTGGGAGCCCGTTTCAGATCTGCGTCGGACCGGACAGAGGGACCGCTGGTTCACATGCACACAAATGGAAATTTATTATTAAAAGTGCAGCTTTATTGCAAACTTAGTTTGCTCATTGAAAAATGTTACGTAGCCACTTTCCAGGGAAAAGTCATCAAGAAATATACAAAACTGAGGTCTAAGTGGGAGGAAGAGAGATGATTTCTTACGCTGTCCTAAAGGAATGCAGGTAAAAAATGGCCATTGATTTCAAATGGAAATTATGGACTGCAAAATTCCCTAATTCAGCGACCAGATTAGGTTCTGTTCTGCTATAAATTCACAGTGACCTAAGACCAAAGAGCTCCTCCGTAACTTACACTGATGTGAGCAAGCAGGTTTTGGCGCTCTGCTTCTCCCCTTCTCCCCGCTCGGTTTGCTAAGAAAGAGAATTGTGATGTGGGGCAAACACACCCTGCACTAGCTGCAGCTCCACTAGAGTGTCTGATGAGCGCAAGAACCATTTCAAGACTAAAGTCCTGAAACCAATTTATAGAAATTAATATAATCTAAAATGACATGAATACACAAGCAGATTAAAGAATTAACCATTTGGTAAACTAGTTCTCCACTCTTCTCCAGCCAGTCATCCGAAACACATTGACCAAAGTATACGGACACAAGGAAAATCAGCTGCAAATCAAACATTTGTCATTTGTCTCCTCAACAAAGCATGGGGAACATAATACAAAAAATAAATAAATGCCTTGTCAGACTTGCCTCATTTCACAATACCACTGGGCATTCCTCAAATCAGCAGGACAATCACAAGCAGGATTTCTTAGGCTTCATTTCAACTTTTTACATGATTTAAAAACATTTAAATGTTACAAACATATTTAAATCACCACTTAAGAATATTCCGCTTATATTATTAAGATCTATTTTAGCAAGTATGAAATAAGGACTTCATAACAACAGAAGCATGAAAATCATTTTTGTCTCCTCCACCCACATACACTTGCAATTTCAGAACAGGACATATGCATCATCCATACTCCTTTACATTTAAGGAGGACAAATCTTTCAAGAAAAGGGGATAGTATAATTGCTATGATAGTGGCCAGAGGCTAGGTCTGTCCCTCTTAAATTCTGTTCCTCAGCATGATGGAAGGAGGTTTGGGTCAGAGAGTTTGGTGTGGGCCTGTCAGCTAACAACATGAATGTCAAAAGCAACTAAACTTAATGCAATGTTCCCTTGCTCAGACAAGTTATTAGGCCTCCCTATCACATGCGATTGGTATCTCTTAATTTTCTGAATTAGACTCGATTACATGCAGGTAGGACTTTTTGTTGTAAGGTAGAATGAAACCTGCCTTCAACAGTAAGAGACTGTAATGGGTCGGGTCTGTGTGTTTTTTTTTCCCCATTCTCTCTCATCTGCATCTTAGAAGCAAACCAAGAGGAGCAGAGACTGCTATTCATTAAATAGCAGTATGGTCTGTACTTCTACAGGCAAAATCATAGAGTACAGTAGCTAATTTGAGCCCTATAAAGTCACAAGCAAATTCCTCTTCTCCCTTCCTGATAGAGATGCAAGTAAACACCTCAGGGTTTCTGCTGCTGTTACTGCTTGAATAAAAAAATAGAATTTATAAAAGGTAGCGGATTCCTTTCTTTAAGGACTAAAATTACTCCCAGCATCTGAGAAGGATCTTTAGCAGGTAGGCAGTGAACACAAAATAGTCCAGCAGACTGAAGGAATTCTTATCTCCCTATTTTGCTGCAGTGATTTTTCTTTTGGTTCCTCCTGACTCCCGATAGCTACCTGCTAGCTCCTTACGTACATTCAGCTTCACACAGAGAGCATCAAATCCCGCAAGTGTCAAAAATTCTATAGCTCCTGGGGGGAACAGGCAAGGAAGGGGAGAAAAAAAAATAAAAAAAAAAGTAAGTCTCAGTAGCTAACATAATTTGAGAAATTCATCCATGTTAAACTTACCAAAAGGTCTGAGCTAGACTTGTGAGGATGGCAGAGTACCAAGGGAATTCTTCCAGCTTCAGCTGGGAAATACCTGCCAGCCTGTCGGGCAAGGAGTTCTGGACAAAGCCACATTTGAAAAGGCAAATCCTCAATGCTACAAGGCCACAGTAATTCAGCAAGGGAGGGAATTTCTGCACAGGAATCTTCACTACACCATGATTTATTTCGGTCCTCCTTGTTTCGCTTTCTTTTCTCTCTGGGCTAACCTCACATCAGGCTTCAGATTTCTGGGCAAGCAGTCAAATGAGCCCCTTGCTGCTCAGTGAATTAAAAATCATCCTAATCAAAACTAAAAATCAGCATGCAATAAGAACAATGACCAGTTCTGGGAGGGGACGATTCCCACTTCTTCAACCAAGTAAGGAAAGGAACTGCTGCTCCCTGCACCCCAAACACACACACGCACACAGAGGAGGTCAAGAGACCATTGTAAGAAGCTGTCAGAATTCATCTTTGAACCATGGTCTTGATTTAGGACTTCAATGCACCATTCTCAAATCAATATGTGCAGCCAAGTTTTCCATGCCAGATGCTACCTTTGGAAAAAAAAAAGTATATATATATATAAAAAAAAAAGAGAGAGAGACTTCTGCCCATTAGAAAACTTCCTACCAGACGCTAATGGGATGGCAAGCACTGATCCGAACCCTAGGAAACAGTAACATGCATCAGTAATCTGAGGTATCTTCCCATTTCTCGGTCTTGCTGCTAAGATCAATTACATCCAGTAAGTGTGCTGTATCCTTAAGGAAATATCGGGGAACGGTGAACCTGCCTGCAAGAAATGAGCACCGGTGCGTAACAAGCACATGTGAACGCTACAGCAAGGTTCACAGAGGGCTAACCCTGGTCAGTACTGAAGCAGGGGTTTTCTTCTTAACCCCCTTAAAAAAAAAAAAAAAAGGCAGGGGGAGAAGAAGAGGGAAGGACAGAAAAAAATAAAAGGAAAAGGAAAAAGGAAAGATAGAAAACACAGGTCCCCCATCTACCTGCACAGAGCGAGGCAGACAAGCTCAGTTGGAGGTGGTGAAGGGCGCGGATGCGTTATTGGTACTGGTAGCGGTGGCACCGGTCACTGCGAAGCCCGTGGGAGGAGCTATGGAGCTGTGGCTGGGCTGCAGGTCCTTGGGGATGCCACTGTGGGAGCTCAGCTGGTGGCCGAAGGCCGCGCTGAACTGAGGGAGCTGCTGCTTGGGGGAGGTGGAGGCCAGGAGTTCAGCGGAGGCGGGAGCCATGCCACTAAAACTGGTCTGCGGCAACCCCGGCAGCACGCTGGAGCTGTTGGGGGTCACAGTGGCGAAGGCAGGCTGTGTGGTCTCTGAGTGCGAGGTGGTAGGTGGTGTGGACAGGGAGGTGGACAGGAGGTGTCCATCTGCACCGAGAAGGTTGCTAAACGGAGATGGGTCCCCAAGATTGACGGGAAGATTCCCCCAGTGAGTTCTGGGGTTGACCACCCCGCTAAGTGGCACATCCAGCTGAGTTGGGAGCAAGTGCTGTGCCATCATGGGCATCTCTGCTGAGAAGGTAGCTGCCAAGTTATCACCAGAGAAGGATGTGGTGTGAGGGGATGTGATATGGTCACTGTAGGGAGACGGCACATGCTCGCTATCGTAATGGCTTCCATGGGGCGAGGAGTGTGAATGGTCACTGCTGTATTGCTGTCGTGAGGTGATCAGGTCATCTGCCTTGCTCAGCAGCTGGGCAGGATGGGGCCTCTGGGAGGCATGGCTGCCATCGTGAAGTCCATGGAACTGTCCGGGGAAGGCTCTCTCCCCAAGGCCGCTCTGGCTTATCAGAGTGGCAGAAGTAAGGCCGACGTTGGCTGGGGCTGAGAATTGCCCCTGGATCTGCCCTGCCAGGGGCGTAGGTGGGTTGGACAAGGTAGCAGAACGGAGCAAGTTCTCATCCAGCTCCAGACCGGAGAAATTATCATGTACTATACGCCCATTCAACAGCTCCCCCAGATCCGTGTTAACCTCTCGACTCAAGGACTGCATTCCCGGAGCTCCAGCACCTGTGGAGAACACCCCTATCCCTCTATCTGAGAGCTCCTGAACTGGCACACCATCTGTCTGTGTAAGTACGCCAATGGTACTCAGGCACTCGAGGGAAGTTACAGCCTGCAGGGCCCGTTCCAGTTCTTCAGCCTCTTCTGTAGTAGGAAGGAGATCTCCGTTTTTACCTGCAGAAACAGGGACACCAGCAGTTAGAGCGCTCTCCCACGCTGAGACCAGCACTGGAGCTCTGCAAACACGGAGGCAGCAGTTCAGTACAGAGCTGCAGAGCACGATAAGCTTCTGCACTACCTCATGGCATAGAGAAAACCTCCTTCTCCAGCGTTCACTAGGTGAGCCTGGCAGCAAAAACTAGAAACCAAACCATCCTCTTCAAAGGAATTCTCTCTCTCCCCGTTCCTCTTCCACATAATACGAGTTGCCTCCCACACTTAAACTAAAAAGGCTCAAATAAGACTTCCTTCAATGCTGTAATAATCTCAATAGCCTACAAAGCCCCTTCTACTTATCACATAGCAATCAGTATAACATAGGTTAATTTAGAGTCAGATTCAATCTGATGTCATGTCAGATCACACACACAAAAAAAAAAAGGAATAAAAAGAAATCACATATCCAAACTCTGGTCTGTTCTAAGCTTTGATATCTATGATAGATACTGAACTTTAGAATCCAGAAATTCAGGCACAGTCCTGATCAAAAGCAAGTTTCAAAAAAATGTACTTAAAGATTTCACTCTCTTCCCCTTTGATAAAATGCCAACATTGACTGTGGTTCCAGCCCCACTCGATGGCAGAAAGATGCCATTACTGAGAGCAGGCTTGATTAAACTGCAACAGTGACAGGCAGAAAAAAAAATAAGTAAAATGAATTATTGAAACACCAAAGCAATTAGGATTTCCAGAGCACTAATTACAAGCAGAGAACTACACACCAGTCTTCTTGAAGTCTGTTTTTCTTCAGACCTCACAAACAATAGAGTACATGCATGCTCCCTTGTCTAGAAGGTATTACCTCTGTGGGAAAGCAAGTAACCCCTCAAAATGCATGTTTCAGAAATACTCACTTCTTCAGCACACTGTCTGTGTTCACTTTAGCATAAAATAAAGTGGTACCTTCAAAGAAATCAAAATCCTGCAAGTCGTCAGGCAGCCGCGGCAGGACATCAGAGAAGTCCTCCTGATTCAATTCCAAGTCATGTGGAATGTCTGTGATTTCATTGGCGATATCATCAGGCAGCTCATCTGCACTCAGCTCTGGTGTGGAGGGGCTCCTGGACAAAAAGTACTGCTGGTCTCAGCATTCAACTTTAATTCCTCCAAACGACAACTATGAACGAACTCTCATATATAATGATATTTCCCCTCAACGTACTTTTTTTAAAAAAAAATATTATTTAGGAAAAAAAATGCTTTTGGAAAGTTTAAGCTGCTTAAACTTAGTCCGCTGATTAAATACACGAGATTAAATACATGAGATGAGGCATCAAGAGCAATACCCATTACAATTCAACCACTGCTCAAACCTAAAATTAACTCCTCTAAGTTCTTTAAGTAGCCACAAGGAAACTATTTCCACCCCTGAACTACCTCCTTACCCAGATGCTGATCACCACAGCAGCATCACACCCCTCACAATCCTCCTCCCCAGCGTCCGAGCTCGTGCTGCCGCTTACCGAATGTGGGACATCTCTACTGGCAGTGACACACTGGCAGGCATGGTGAGGTTCCCCTGGGGCACTGCAGGAGGAATGGGTTTCTGGGGCCGCCGGGGGCCTCGCCTCCTCTTCTTCTTGTGTTTTTTGGTAAGTGCGGGCGGCTTTGTTTTTTTCCTGGGTTTCCTCTGCTGCTGGTGCTGAACTTTACGGGAGCTGTCCCCTCTCAAGAAATTGTCCTGGGGGAGGTAAAGTAGCACAGGGAATACATTAAGAGCAAGTATGACCTTATTTTTCTTCATAGACATTCTGAAAGTCTACAAAAATCCACACATAATGCAAGAGAAACCAACTGCTAACTTTCATGTAAAGAAGCATATAAAAACTCAGTTGCTTCTTTGCAACTTATTTTCCCAATAGCATAGTTCACATAGACCAAACAGGTATAATAAATACAGAGTCCTTCAGTGTCATTAAAAAAAAAAAAATCAGTAAAAAGCAATAAGTCCTACGTAAGTCAGAACTGCACCATCACACTTCTCTGGAAAATAGTGTGCATCCCATGAACTAGAAATGTTTGAGAAACACTGTTTTGAACCTACCACATTCATACTGCATTCAGACCCAAGGGCCAGCAGTAAACCCAGGTAAACTGACCATTGGATCACTCAAAAAGCTTCTCTATTTCTTCATTTAGGAGAGGAGCCTGATTTTTTCTTCCAGCAAAACATATTCTCACGTGCAATTCATTGTATCTCCAATGTATGCAATGTATCTCCAATGCAAAGTATGTAAGAGACTTTTACAACATACTTTATACTAATGGGAATGTTTTACCCACTTAAAAAAGTGTAAGGAAATGGACTCTTCAGTTTGTAAACTTGCTAGTTAGCAGCCAGGAGAGCACAGAAGTCCTGAGGGTAAAACTCTTCATCATCCCAAACCATAGAAATAATTACAGTTTGGGCTTTGTACTTACCATTTTTTTGGCATGTTCTTCGCACAGAGGTGTCTGATGTGTGATGTCAAAAACTGGCACAGAGCACTGCTGACCATCTGCAAACTTGGCTGTGCAACTTGAGAAGAGCTGCTGAGAACGGTTCAATAAGATATCTGTGCATTTCTACATCAGGAATAACACAAGACAACGATGGAGAAACGCCTTTTGATTTATCAGCCTGATAAAGATCAGAGTCTTCAACTCTATCTGCCCATGGATGCTACTTTTAATGAGTATCTTAACTTTGTTATTCAAGTTCAAAGCTAGGTAAGGCTCAAACCTGACTTTTAAAGTGAAAAACTGCATTCATGCAGAATCTCTAATGATTTTATTATATATTGAGATGGTTTTATGGAAGCAGCTATTTTGCTAATGAGTTCTTAGCAAAAAAGAAGCCTTTCCTGGAGTCTTAATCAATAGATCAATAGTGCCAGTTGGAGCAATATAGTCAACAAGACTATTTCCTTACAGACTAATGACAATCCATACTGAAACATTAAAGAAGGAGTATTTCTTACTTCCATCATTTAAGGTATATTCTTGGCATTTATCTTTAGAGCACAGACAAAGAAGTTTCAAGATCCTTCCTGCTCCTCTGAAAAAAGAGATGTGCAATCAGACAGAAAGGTCAAGTAAATCCAAACGCAAGCTTGCTGAGATTTCCTTCAGAAAAACACCCTGCAGGAGTGAAAATGTTTCTAGACTTGGAGCAAATCAAACAGATATTTCAGTGTGTGTTTTTTTCAAACAATATTAGAAGCTCCTCTTCTATCTACCAGTTCTCAGGTAGACTGAAAGTAACCTCAACATCCCTACATATGTTGAGAAAGTGCAAAAGAGAGGACGAAGAGAAAATGGAAAGCTGCAGAAGGCAAAAATTTGGATGGATGGGCCAGAACCGAGTACTCATGTTAGGAGAAACTATTTTCATTGAGAAGAAAGTACAGAGGGCAGAACTGTGGGCAGAAATGCAAGATCACTATCCTTGACTTCTGCTGTACATACCCTGACAAGCTTAAATTAAATAAATCAGGAGCCAAATGAACTACCAGGCAAATCTACACATCACAGGGTGCTGTGTACTGTTTCGAACTGTTCTGCAGACTGCTTCTATGAAGCCTGCAACAAATCAAACAGCCAGGAAATTCATTACACAGGTCCTTCACCTCCACAGCAAAACTGTGAGGCATCTGCACGCTAAAAAGATTGGAAAGGTGCTGCTCTCTGATAAGAACTAGAAGGGTTAAGCACTAGTTACTTAAAATGTCAACACAAGGAAACAGGCTATCAGCTAAAACAGAAAGGCTGCAAAACTCTAAGTATTCCAGGCCAGAGGTTGGTCTGTCTTCAAACAGGAATGACAGGATGACTTCAAACTCAGATCTCATATCTAGTGCGCTCCCTCCTTTCTGCGACCTTTGTGTGTTGACTCTGCATCTTTTCAAACTTTTCTTGAAATTCCTGGCACCAAGATCCTTCCCGGCACCAAGGATCCTTCCTCATCTCAAAGTTAGATTCAGGGACTTCTATTTTGCTCCGTCAAAGGATGCACAACAGCTGTTTTCTATCTTCCTAGTCAGTCTAAGCCATCTTCCTAAACCTTGTGATACTCCTTTTTTTCCCCCCACAAACTCTTCACAAATAGCTGTTTTAATGGATGCTATTAAGAGCTGTTTGAAAGTCACAGGGTAGGCACCAAGTCATGAAAGAGGGGATCATTTTTGTAGAAGTGCCTAGCACATGAACTACAGTTTATAAAAGCAGACCATGACTATGATAGATCCCAAACTACTCATAGATGACAAACGACTCATCACCACTGCCTACTGCAACCATATTACACAGCAAAATGAAAAGTAAAATAAATAATGAGATGCTAGCAAATTTTCCTCTGTAATACTGTGCCTGTCAATGCAAAAAAATCAACCCTGCCCGCCCCCAAAACACAGGTGTTTCCACTCCTGAATGCAGCTCCCAAAGGGAGTTAAGAGGATACGCTGAAAACAGTGCCTGGTGAATGGAAGGGCCTTGTTAGTGCACTGTTCACCCTTCAGAGTCCCACTACATGTTGTTGGTTCTGCATCTCTCGGCTTGGCTTGGCTTGTGCTGAAACAAAAGCATAAGAGAGTCTGTAGTCAACATTCCAGTCCCAGCAGGTTTCCAGCACAACTACTCTACTGAACGCGGCGTCGTACGATGAAACATTTTAACACACGCGTGTGTGTGTCATGATTTAGATGGGTGCACAGAATTAGCACACTCTGAACAGGGATATGGAGGAGCTGTCAATGAAAGGTGAAGGTGCGACTGCAGTAACAGGATTACTGTTCATTTCAACATCTAACATAACAGGGACTTAACTGTAATGAGAGGTGCTGTGTGCTCCTACCATGTAAATGTTACATTCCCCTGCAAGAGCCCAGAAGAGCAGGGCTCCTTGCAGGTGATCCTTAAAATAAGGTCACCCTTTGGAATATGATGTACGGGTAATGCCTACACGGGCAGTCAAGTGCACTTCCAAGCCTGTTGATACCCCAAGGCATGCCGAGCGTCCCCAGAGCTTACATGCAAGCACGTGCTCAGACGAGCGGAGCTCTGGGGTGGCAGAGCCCGAGCGTGCTCCACATGGGTAAAAGCTCCTCTCGGGCACCGTGCTGCAGCCCATCGCCAGGACGTGCCTCGAGCCTGAGCTGCAAGCAGGCGACCAGGCAGCAGTGAGGATGAGTACTGCAAGCACTGCACAGCTCGCTCCGTGTTACAGCCTGCTCTCGAGGCATCTGTCACCTTGGCGTAGACAAAGCTGGCGATCCCAGGGCTGCATTTCACCTCATGTTGTTTTCTAGGTTGACAAAAGGCTTTCTGTGGCCTGTTTTCCTTCTGCCATTACTGTCATCAACCGCACTTTGACTGAGCAAAGTTTTAGTTAGTAATGTTGCCCCATGACACGCTTTGCAACTCAAAAGATTGCGCTTACTTAACTTAACCAGGGTAGTGACGACAAGCATACCTGGCTTTGCAGGTCTACTCAAAACAATTTAATACCTTTGTGCAATAAAATTCCTTAATAATGAAAAACCCAGCAAGAGCTTGCTAATTCTGGCAAGTTTTTTGCTGTAGTTTCAGCGTGGAGACCTTTATGCATTTTCATAAACCAGTAATGTAGCTCTTCTAAGCACATCTAAGCAGTAATTCCAACACCACGCTACTGCCCTTCAGATGTGAGGAACCAGAGCACACTGCCCAGTGACAGAAGTACCCCAGAAACAGACCGTACTTGCAACCCCCTGTTTCAGCCTTCCTGCTCCTCCACATCCCCCAAGGTCACATGTACAAGGTCACCAAGAGTAGGAGAAGGAAGCTGCTCTTGGTACCCCAGACGTAACGCCAGGGCCTGGACTTGCTCTGTGTCTTTATAAATATGGATCAGCCAACTCTCAGTATGTCAAGAGCTGGAGGGATGTTGACATTATCTGGAAAGAATTCCCACAGAAGGTAACCTTCAGAGTTGTTAGAAGGAATTCATTTTCTTGCTGAGTTTCTTTTAATGTTAGATTGAGTTAAATCTAACACAAAGCGTGAGCATAAGTTTGATTAGCTGGGAGAGAACTAAGAGGAGGTACAGACTTTTTTCCCTTCATTTTTAGAGTTGTGTGAAGAAAGAAACCTGAATTGCAGTGGAGAACTACAGACCAGGTCGCACACTTTTTAAGGAACAGGACTTTAGTGTCAGGCACTTGGAACCAGACACAATACATAGATTACTTATGAAAAAATAATTGTAATGGGCCACAGACTCATCATATGGCATTTATGAAACCAGGCCCAGGTACTGCTGAACAGGTAATCCCTGTTTTGCAACACTGGAAACACTGAAATATGCCTGTCTTCGTGGAAAACACAGTATACTGTATTTATTGTCCTCTCCTGGCAGGCATTTATACACCAGGGTGGTTCTGCCTGGTGTGTGGCTCCCAGTTTCCGAGTTCACCATTCCACCTGCTGGATGCTCTGCCTCGCGTCCTCACCCTGTCCCGGGCTTAGGCTCCGGCAGTGGCGCAGCCGGGTCTCACCTGGTTCGGCCACACGCGGCTCTCCGGAGCTCGTGCAGGAGCTGCCCGGCGCGCTCGGGCTCCCGGCTGGCCGCCTGCAGCAGGGCTTTCCGCAGCGTGTGCCGGCACTTCTTCTGGCGAGATTCTGCCCGCTCCAGGCGGCAGAGGTGCTTGTATTTTTGCTGAAAGTAAGTGCAAAGTCTGGTCACCCTGGAACTCCTGTCGTCCGCATTGTCGTCGTCGGACCTGAAGGAGGAAAACACGCACAGATGGGCTTCATTGCTTGCTTTAAAGAAGCTACTTGGGCATTTTGATGTGATCATTCAGTTGGCACCCATCTTCTAGCCCCACAAGGCTGAAATCAGCTTCGGTGCTTCATAAGTTATAAGAGCAGGATCCCTTTTGAACTCCTGGAGGTACCTACCCTTCTTAGTATGTCATTATTAGAGATTACATCAATTTATCATTGGGTTTGACATATTTAAATGTCTGCAGCCTGCTGTTCAAAAAAAAAAAAAATCTATACTGTTAACCTTTATTTACTGTAAATGTCTCAGCAAATGAGGCAAACTCTTAAATCAAAGTGCCATTTGTAGAGAGGACAGGAGAGGGGGACTATGTATTGGAAACTTATTGAAGAAAGGTCACACTGGAGAAAATGGTCAAACTGCTACAAGTACCAAAACCAGTGACCTTTCTGGTTCCTCTAGCTTTGCCAGGAAGGGCCTTCCTTCCTAAACCAAAATACACGCTCACACACTTAGCACCAAGCCATGCACTCTCTCACTCTCCCTATTTATACATATATATACTTAGAGTCTCATATTTATACCAATGAAATGCTTACAACTTTAATGGGGTTATTTCAGCGTTCTTGTTAATGTGACCAGAAAGTATCTCATAACTTTTATTGGGCAAACACGACCCAACAACTCTTACAGTCAATAAGCCTGGATTGAAATCCCATTTCAAGGCAGTCAACAGCAAAGCTGGTGAAAGAGGCAACACCAGCAGAGTTCCCATAATGGCACCAATTTACTTCCCAGAAGTAAATTTCCCAAATCCCAAAGATTGGGATTTCCCCAAAAATCCCAAAAGAGGGATAAAATCCCCCTTTTCTTTCTAAAGTACCAGTCATTATTTTGTAAAATAATTTTATATTAAAAAAGTAATGGAGTTGAAGCTGAGCTACAGCACATGGAGAAGAACTGAGGGAAGAAGGAAACAAGGGCGAAGCCATAACCAGAGGAAAGATGGTTCTCTATTTACTAATGAAATCAGGTTCTCTGTTTACTAATGAAAGCCTTTCCCATGCTCCTGCTCCTCCCAAACATCAACAAGACCATCAAAAGCAGTCAACATGTTCAGATAAAGGAAGGAGGAATCCAGAAACAGTGAAACATCCCTGGGATTTGGTAAAAACACCAGGTCTGTCAGGCCACTGAACAGCCTTCTGCAAGACGTGAACATGACACCTGCCCCCACTGGAAATCTTATTCCATTCGCACTCTGGCTAAACCAAAGAGACTATTCCCAAAATGCACCCATCTCCTCAAAAATGGCCCACAAAAACTCCCCATGAGCAAACAGCATCTTGGCACAAATGTCCATTTTCATGAAGTTTTACAGAAAGTCAACCACACTGTGTATTTGCTCTGTTAAAAGAGATCAGAGATTATTAGAAAGAAGCATAAACTGCACGCAATTAACCTCCACAGTTAAATGATAAGCTGCAAATGCAACATACTAAACGTATTTAACATATTTAATGTTCAAAATATTTGCACTGTGAAGATGAAATGAAAATACATTTCTCAGATCACTTAAGAAAAATGCCTACTTGAACAAACTGCCAGATGAGAAAAACATACCCACAATCTACTTTATATATTTATTTAATAATTAATGGAAAAGAAGTGTATGTATATATAGACACAAACACAAATGGATGGGGTCAGCTATACTAGATATTTTGTTACCCAATTTAGGCTGAGTTATTTAAACAGACTTGTAGATTTACTGATTTCTTTGTAAAAAGAGTCACAAACTAACACCAGGCCATCAAGATCATCCAAACATATTTACTCAGAGACCCAGCACAATGATATCGTCCTCTTTATTTTTTAAGGCAAGCACTGAAACAGAACCATGCTTTTATTGCTGTCCTTTTACAATCAAGTTTAGCCAATTTCTGTTTATTCTCCTAAGCTGCCGTGTATCACTTGCAAAGCAGAATCTAATGGTAATATCTCCCCATAGGTTTTCTGGTAGCATTAACCACCAGGATTCAGAGTAGTAACAAATCGCTGGCTGGCTAAGTTGGGAACCAGAAGTTTAAAACTATCAGATTAGTAAAACAGAGTCATTTTAATAAGCCAAGATGCCTACAGAATAGTTTGAGCAAACTCATCTTCAACAACAGACCAACTATATTGAAAAAATATCAAAGTAAAACATTTCAGTTAATAAAAGCCTCTACAGAAGCCTGCAGAGTAGAAATGAAAGGTTTAGAAGGCTGAAATAAGCAAATGTGTCAGGGCTTATCCATAAGCAAAATGAAGTAGATTGCTAAAGAGTTAAGACTAGGCAGAGTGATGGAAACACAAGATCTGCCAGTATCATACAAAAATGTATCCATCACGATCAGGGAAGACAGCATCTAATTGAAGTGCGTAAAATGTTAGAATGGAAAAGAAAATGTCAAGGCAGAGTAGTATTTTCTCTCAATATGTGAAAAGAGAAGGAAGAATTCAAAGAAAGTTAAAGCAAACAGAAGACACAACACCCAGAGATGACCTTTAGAACTTGACAAAGAGATAGGGATCTATGGAAGAACCAGATCAAATGTCAAGGAGAGAAGAGTGCAAGGGAAGTTATTTCATAGACATATCATCTGCTTTCAAAATTATGTGCTATTTTAAAGACGTACTGAAAACTTCTTCACATTTTCCTATCATGTGCAGAACAAAGATCAATTCTCTCTACTCTGCCAAAACATTTTAGTTTAAAAGTTACCTTTTAAGTTAAACCAATGCTCATGAAAGTTCATTACTCTGTCTGCTGATTGCCTAAAAACAATGGTCTTTCAGAGCTGACAAAAACAAACACCCCTTTAAAAAGGAAAACAAATGTCTGCATTAACCTTTGATTTACTGAAGTCTTTCAGATGTTGCAGACAACCTTTAAAGATGCTAAGTTCTGGCAAGTTTCAGAATTTCAATTTGTTATTCTGTGGTATTTAAAGATTATGCAAATATGAGCCTTTTCGTAGTATCAAGAAGTCTAGCTGCACAGTGAAAGAAACCACAAGCAAACCTTACTGAGACCCCAAACTTCCTTTTGTGATAAACATGCCTCGACATCTTTTCTTGTGGTTTAAACTTCGAGGTTATTAAAATACTACGCTTTGCATCTGAAAATTTACATTAAGAGGGACACATATTACCACACTCGGATTGGAGTTCACAGATTAATGGCTTATTAGTATATATAAATTTGTATATATGTGTATATATATAAAGTTATATATGTGTATCTGTGTGTATTTATATGTGTACTTATATATATATATATATACACACACACACACACGTACTGATACCAGTATCTCCATTTGTTTATACATATCTGTACAGACATGTGCATGCATACAGACACACGCTGTAAGCCTTTTGCACGAGCAGCAGATACCCGCTGTGTTTCTCCCTTCAGTCAGAACACTTAAATCCAGTGCTCCCAACTACCTGACGGAGGTCAGCACTCAAATTATTAAAAGAAATACCACAATCTTAAAGAAAAAGACATGCGTTAAAACAAACACCCAGCAGATTTATCACAAAGATTAAGAAATAAAATGCATTAAGTTTACTAATAAACTTATTCACAAAGGGTAGTGAACAAAGACAAGAGCAACCCCATTTCTTTCCCATTCAGGAAGTACCGCTATTCAGCTAGACACCACGTTCATGAATAAATCCCACTAATCTCAAATTTAGGCAAATAAGATTAAACTCTTTCCTGATGCATCCTTCTGATAGCAGACTGCACAAAGGCCTCCACGCTACGTGGAAGCTGGGACAGAAGGCGGAAAGCTGCCTCAGAGCTCCTACAAACAAATGAGTTCAAACAATCTTTTGTTTCAGCAAAGGGCTTAAACAAGTGCTTCATTTCCATTGACTCCACTTGAAGTAAAGCTTGCGTTTACATGATTTATTGCATCAAATTCTGTGCAAACAATAAAGAGTTGTACTCACTCGTGTCTTTCGTAGCCGAGGGTCTCTCGGATAGACCACGCAATCTGGTAAGGGGAGGTTTGCTCTGAATCCTCCAACTCTTCTCCACTGTCTTCAGACCAATCCAGCCCTGAGGGAATTGAAAACACGAAAGCCGGATGAAAGTCTATTCAGCTCACATAAATCTCTGAACAATCTATGGCACTACAGACAAATGGTCTTTGCTAATTCTAAGCCTGTGTGGTATAGTTGCAAGCATAATTATGTTTGATTAGGTCCTTTAGCACTTTCATTTACCCAGAAAAGTTATGGTAACAGTTTCATTATTGTGTGCAAATAGTCTGCACTGCTCCCCCTCCTTTTTTTTTTTCCTTCCCTCCAGTTCTCCTATTCAGCATTTTTATTGGTCTCTATCCATAATCAATGAAAGGAAAATCATAAGCTTTCTTACCTACAGAAAATACAGAAAATATGAAGGTTTTAAAGAGGAGATGAGAGAGAGGTCCCTGCCATGATGAGCTGACTGCCTGGTAATGTTTAACACTATATGATCTAAATAGGTCACACAACTCCACTTTCATTTTTGTTCACATTATAACCCCTGTTCTCCTGCTGCCAAAACACATGGAGAACAGGGAAACCATAAGACAGAGCTGCATGGACAGAGATGGTTATGCAGCTACACAGGATGTTCCTCTGCTCTATCTTTATAATTGGTGGCCAAATGCGTAAAATAGCATGAGAAGAGCACTAAGAAGAGAGGTGCGAGTAGCCATGTGCTTGTGTCAAGCAATTAAGCTTTCCCTTAATGACAGCACAGCAGGATCAGCAGCCTCAGATGTTTACACTGAACAGGACAACTAGAAAGGGGGTCCAAGAAGTTCCCAGGTGGAACATTTCAGCAGAGCCATCATCCTCTGCTGTTCCTCCTATTTTCCCTCCTACTTCCAGTGGTGCTCTTGGTGATCCCTTCCTGTGGAAGGGGAAAAAGCAAATGCAGCCACATTTATAAGCCAGCATATTTTTTTTGTTACCTTTAAGGGTTAGAAAAAAACATGGATTTAGAATACAGTAATTAGTAGCACGTTCATGATTTAGGAGCAACCATTCAGCACCATCAGAAATCCTGTTCTCCATGAACATCAGCAACACTCTGAAAATACAGTTCTTGGTACCTAGATTTAAGATATTTTAATTTAGTTCAAATGCATAAGTCATTTGATAAAATGCCAGAAATATACTTTCAACTTAATTCGTCCCCACTTCTATAATGGAAAGAAAAAACAACTTAATCGGTGGATAAAGACATAAGTACAATAAAGTCAGAGGCTGGGGGTTTTCTTTTCCAATGGGTACTGGAGAAATAAAGAAATAAAATTAATCCAGATTGAGCTCTACTCACACTGAAAACTGCAGTTACACAAATAACATATTACATAGCTTAAAACTGACAGCGTCTTCTTAAAGATTCTGTGAAGTTATCTATAGCACCACTCTGCAGTTAAACAGAAATCCTAAATTTTTCTCAGTCAGCACAGCCAGGCTTTAATGTTAAGCCATCTTATGAATGAATAACAAATACATTTTCTATACTGACATAATTATTAAGTGAATGCTAATGTGCTAGATATAAAATATTCTAAGCGTATACAATCATTTTTAAATATATTCTAGTATTTTTGTAACTGTACATTAATAGGTCTAATCATTTTTCTGAACTATGCCAACTTTACGAAACATTTACTATTGAGAGTGAGCACCACCTGAGAACATAAAATATTCAACAGAGGAAGCGACCTCCCAAAAGGCAGGTCACTTTCTAACCCTGTTGGGTCTGTGACACTTGGAAGGGACTCTGGAGTTGCAGTTCCTTAGAAAAGCTGCATGATACATAGGCCCAAAATGGATTTTGGCAGAACCATGTCCTTCAAAGACAAGCTGTGGGATGTGAATTATCTTCTGAACAAATAGTCAAATTACGCTGAGTGCCAAAGGGCACCTCTTAATAGCATATTTTGAAAAGAATTAATTGAAATAGCAAAAAATAAAAGAGGCTTGTGATTAAGTAAGATGTTGTGCAAAGAACTTCCAGATGTGAGGTCTCTAAAAATAAATAAATACATATATTAATAAATAAGAAAATCAAACCCAGCATTCCTGTTCTAACACAACACGTTGCCTTCTGTTCCCCTGACTTTCTGCTCAGCATTCTGCCTGCTGGAGAATTAAAAACCAAGCAGAAAAATATGGCAGATCTGGAATATGGGGGGAACCAGAGGGCACTTAGATGTTTCTAAGAATATATTTATAATTAGACAAATAAGCCACAGGGTCAGTAGTATTTATTTACATACAATATTTATTGCTCGAGTAGCAATAATTGATTATTATAGTTTCTAGATAGTAAGTAAGGAGGAAGCTGGTTCTGGACTGATAACGTGGACAAGGCCAATTAACTCCTCCAATTAACTTCTATAATGGCACTGAGTTTCTTTTGCTCACCCTGCCTGTACATAGATACCACTCTGGAAAAATCCTCCTTCTCCAAACTTCACCACCGGAGTCTGACTTCTCAAATGGTTAACAGTACATTAAGAGGAATATGCAACAAAAACGCTGTAACTCATTGCGTGGTGGATCTGGGCCTGCCTTTCATAGAGAAGAGGGACAGAGAAAGCACCAGTTACCTACTCTGCAGTTAGCTGGAAAGGACCATGCAGGAATGCAGGACAGGACAAGTAAGATCCTACCTCACTGTCCTCAAAGGAAGCAATGAAAGGAGCGGGGAAAGGCGTTTGCCGTCTACCCACCTAAGTGTGGAAACAGATCAGTGTCCAGCTGCTGTTTTCGAGTGCACAGTTTCACCAGTCTCTGTAGCCGGCTCATGCAGGACGAGTGCGGAGAGAAGGCTGTGGCTTTCATTAGGACCCGGTCAGTCCTCGGAGGGTCCGTGACAGGAGCCCTCGCGGGTGGCAGGAGAGGCAGAGGTCTCTTGCTAGACAACTGCCTCGCTTGTGCTATAGTGTGTGTGGTGGGTGCCACTCCCTGCATTGGTAGGCTGGTGTTGGGAGGTTGAGGTGACTTGCAGACGATGCCCTGCGGGAGCCCTGCCGGCTTTAACGAAGCTGAGGAGGGTGGCAGATGGGAGTGCTGCTGCTGCGGCTGCTGCTGCTGCTGCTGCAGGGGCTGCTGCTGCTGCAAAGGTGCAGGAAGGGGGCTAAAGTGCTCTTGGCGAACTTTTAAAATCTCTGTCTCTCTCTGGCGCTGCCGGTTTTGAGCCAACTTGCTCTGCAACTTTTTCCTCACTGTTGCCCCTTTCTTTAGGTCATCATCCTCCTCGTTGAAAGCAAAGGGGTCTTCTAAATCTGCCTCCAGGTAGTGGAGGGGAAGCCTAGCCCCTGGCGGGGAGAGGGACATCCCATCCAGTCCGTTGGGCATCTTCAAGGCCAGCGTGGGCACGGTCAGACTGAAGGCCATAGCATCCATCTGGTGCCTGACCTTTACTTCCTCTATGGGATCATTCTTCTTCTTCCTCTCCTTTTTCGGTATGAAGCCAAGTACTTGCAGGTGGCTGTTGCAGTACCTTCAAAAAGTGAAAACAGCAGGTTCTTAAGTCAATTCTTGTAAGCAAAAGTCTGAAGAAAACAGGTATCACAGAAGGGAAACCTACATATATCCGTATCACGAGAAATTTGATCAAAACACAAGAGGTTTTATAAAAAGAGAATACGATTTAATACAACAGATAATTTTTGTGTCTCAGCCTATAGCAGAAATCAAAAAACGTACACAGTTTGCAATCTCCAGACATAAAACTCCTCACACATTACTCATAGGAGATTTGCACACTGCCATTCAAAATATTTACCCTCTAACAGGGTAAATATTCACAAAACAAAGTAAACAAAACAAATGGGACCCTCTGACCCACGAAGCAGTAGGGACTCAAGCCATTAATGCTGGTCATACAGAACCACTTCAAAAGCTCCCAAAGAAAAAGTACATTGACAGCCGCTTCATCTGGCTGTTCTTTCACTGGCAACAGTTAACATTTCACACAAAGCACCTTTTTAACATGACTTGTTGGAGCTGGAAGGAGATTCTTATAGGGAATATAGGTCCCTGCTGAGAAGGGCCACTACTGGCCTTTGATGAGCAAGCAGCTTAAATGTTAAGTTCTAATTGCTTAACATATCATATCCAAAAGATTAGCTGAATAGCCCTCATATAAAAATCTCGTTTAAAAGAAATTCCCTGCTGCTATAAAGCTTTTACACAACACTATATGTACACAAGCAAGCCACAAACACACATTTATAACTCTTCTAAAATAATATTAATAATAAAAAAAAAAGCTCTTAAATCATGCTAGTAAAAATAGAAAAAAAATCATGGCAAGCGTGTCTTGCAAATTAAAGCATAAAAGGAGATAAAAGCAGTGACAACTTCAGACCCAGATAATATATTTAAAAGCAAGCAATTAATCTTGGTTGAATAAAATAAGCAGGTGATAGAACTATATGATCCAATCTTTTTCTTGATTTCATATAGGCAGACTCTCCTGCCTCTGTATAATCCCTCGAGCCATGAGATTTGTGCCTTTGCAGAATCACAGGCCTGGAGTTTAGAAATGAAAACAGAGATCTGAGGAGAGGGTGACACCTGCATCACAAAGCAGGGATGGCTATACCCATGAAAGTATTCCTTAACGCACAGACATACTGAGAGATGCACTTTTAAAAATAAAACACTGCAACTAGGGCTCAAGAAAGCTTCCATGAAAGTCAATATGACTAACTGAATAATTAAAATTAAGCACTTTCCTAATATTTTGAGTCCTCTCAGGGCTGAGATCAGTTAGAACAGTGCTTTTAGTAGGACAGGAGAAAAAATAAATACCTTTTTTTTCCTTTCCTAATTCCAGTAATGAGTTCTGTTCAATTTTAGCAAAACTTTCCCTAATACTATTCATACCTTAAATATTGCCACTTTGTGCTTGTGCGAGAGCCAGCAGGTAAAACTAGCTGGTCTGTTTTCACTGTGAACACCGAAAAGAAAGGAATGAAATGGGAAAGATGAATAAGCCTATGAAAGGTAATCAGCTTGTAAACATTCTCTTGTTTTAGGCTTTTAAGGGCAACTCTGACAGCATCTTTTTTAAATGGATGGCTCTTAAAAGTGGCAGTACTGCAACACTGAAGGCTAATGATAACTCACACAGGCAACATCTCTGGACGCAAATCCCTAGATGCCAAGTTACGGTGTAGCGAAAATGTGGATCACTTGCAGATGAACCTATGCTCTGAATATTGACTCCCAGCCACCAGCACAGAGGAGGCTGAAGAGATGAGAAGGAGCAAGAACCCAGGCCATGTCTACTCCATGCAGTGAATTTATCAGCACCAACTCAAGCTCGGCCTTGCTGGTCCCACCTGTGCCCCACATTTCCCAGGCCTTGAGGCTTCACAGGGGCTTTTTAGCTGGCCCTGGCCCAACCTGGCCCTGGCCTTGACTGGAGGCAGCACTGCAGATCCTGGTGCACATATCAGCTGCCTCTGCCGGAACCGGTCTCGACCCAGCTGAGTGCAGGCAATGAGCTCTCTGCACTGGAGGTGGCACGGGAGAAGCCGTCAGTAGTTTATGCTCCATAAAAGGGAGATTAAACAGCTTCCAGACTGGAACAGCACCTGGAATTAGCCCAGGCCCTTTCACACGGCTCACCAGCTCCCAAAGCTTCAGCTGGACAATTTTCCACATCACCAGCAGGGCAAGATGAGATTTTCATCCTATATTGAAACTCGGTTTCATGGTACAAGCAACGATAGTGTTGAGTTCTGACACTTTATTTAGAGGAAGATCTAATTAAACTGGAGAGTATCTTGCATATCAGCAGAGGATTTGCAAACTGTCTTAAAAGAGAAGAATTAGAGGGAAAATGGCGTTTAATCTAGCTCAATTATAATGATGATATCATTAAAAAATTAATTGAACTTCATTAGCTATTTGTGTATTTGGACAAGAAGGAATCAGAAGACTTAGTCAAGAGGAAGGCCACATCTGCATCCAGTACATAATCTTTAAAAAGCACAATAGTGAGTAGAGAAACTACCCTTCAGATAATGGAATGAAGCCACAAGCTATTAAAAGATTTAATTTGAAGATTGTTAATGGTTAATAAGAAATTTAATAATATAACAGCATATTAACCATTTTTGTGGCTGATGACATCCCATCATTTCTGTGGGGTCAACGGATAATTTTTTTAATTATCCATGGACAGATTATGAGGCCTTGGGCAGATAATGTGTATAGCCTGCTAAGACATTTTATTTTGTAATAATCTCCAGAAGTATTTCGGAGAGAGCTGTCAGAGCACCATACAGCCTGCTTCTATCACATACAGTTACGTGCCTAAAACTGTAGCAAAATGACCATCTGATGGCAATTTTGTACACAGAAAATTGAAAGCTACAAGTGAAGACATGAGACATAGCAAACATCTTTGTATTGAACTGAGTGTGAAAAAAAGTTTCCTAAGAAAGAGATACAGGCTTGTCTGCCAAAAAAAAAAAAAAAAAAAATGTTTAGAGCAGGCACAGAGCTCATCACTAGGATTCATTAAATGTTATTGTTAAAACTAAGCTCTATCCTAAGGCAAACTTTTAAAATATTCTTTCAACCTATCACATCCTCTCATTTGAAATTAAAAGTTTATTCTCTCCTTCAGACACCTGCTGTCCCCTTCAAGTACTATAATGGGACACCCAACACGCAGCCGAATTATTGTAATATAACATACACCAGATGTCATGACCACACTGCAATATATTCATTTTGATTTTTCTCAAGTTAAAGTGTGAACTCAATTCAAGGTGTAAAGAAAAATATCAAATTCCATGGGAGCACACGAGATCTAAGAAATGTCATTAAGAATTAAAACAATAGAGACAATAATAATGACCACTGTGTAACTCTGTCTCAGGCGGCGTTTGAAATTACAGCACACCATTCGCTCTGACAATTTGTGATCATTTTTTGCTAGCTTATTTCTAGGCAGCCTCAACTGCACAGCAGCGAGGAACAGCCATGGACTGTCAAATTACAGCTTAAAGTTATTCATCTCGTGCCATTTGAGCATTTGCCCTACAGCTTTTGACAAACATTCGTGTTTTTCTCCTCACTTCATCAGTCTCCTCGACTGAAATGGCAGGTGAAGTGCAAGTTAATTTAGAGCACAGTCCAACTGTTGTTTCAGACAAGAGAGGGAGCTGTGAGCCGAGAAGGAAGTTATATGTAGGGCACAGTGGGAACACTGCTAATAATGTGAAAGGTTAGTGAACGGCAGCTAATAATGTGAAAGGTCAGTGCAGAGGGGTTTGATTCTTTTTGGGCATACTCCGTTTATATTATAGGTTGGAAAAGAAGTTACGGTTTGCAACAGAACAAGCCTCACACAGTTAAATACATTCATCAAATACGGTATTGCTGACAAAACCGGGAGCGGTGACCCTGAGAAATTACAGTCATATACTCCTGGTAGCCAAGATTAGTCAAATTCTGCTATATCACCCCAAGCGCTATCAATGCAGCCGCTGTGCGCACGGCCTCACAGAGCAAGAATGGCCCCGCAGTTACAGCACGGGCTGGAATTGAGGAAATCTGGTTTGAATTCCCAGTTCTCCAAAGGTTTCAAGTACAAGGCAAGTAAATGCACCTCTCTCGATGCATTTAATAACCCAGTCACCTCAGGCATCTTCATTTGGGCATAGAAGAGGTGGGGAAAGGTAGCAGCAAAGAAGGAAGGAAGGCAACCGCACCTTCCTAGCTTGCTGAACTGCTGCCCATTAATATTTATTTTATTCCAGCAATACACTACCACCTGCGTCCCAACCACCTCCCTCCCTGCAGAGGTGCCACCACAACTCACCTTCGGTCCTCAGATTTGGGGATGGGGTTGGTGCAGCGCTGGCTGTTGTACTTGGCCACATATTCACATTGCTTGAAGGGGGCAGTCTTGTCCTCCAGAACGTGTCTGATACAGAAGGCGTAGCCGTTGAGTCGCCTCTGCTTGCACAGTTTGGGGCTATACGAGCACAAGGGCTTATTGTCAACCTCAGAGAAGTGTATGTGTTTGCCTTCATACATCACGTGACTCTATTCCTTGCGAACATCAGCTGAAAGAACCAAAATATTAAGATAAATCACATAAGGAAATATAAAGCAATAAAGCACATTCAGTTCTAGACCACACGTTTCGTTTTGGTGGGAAAGAGGGAGCCAAAACAATACCTGATTTTAAATCTCCTGTACCATATCAATGTTAAGAGAGAGCCCCAAGGACACCAGTATCCTGGAATGATGACGAATCAAGATGAAGCAGATTGTCTATGGAAAATACCAAAAAAAGTCAGTCAGTGGAGAGAAAGTAGACAGGACCATACTGCTCACTAGAGAAATAGCCAGAGGTGGCCACGTCACCTGCGGCTCACTGGAAACCAGCAGGAGAAAATGAGGAAAAAAGGTTATGCAGCAAATCACATCACTTGCTCTCTGTCAAGTTGAATGCAATGTACCATTAACCCGCGTGACGGCAGGGATGCTTCTCTTCCAGCACCTTTGTGTAGAAAAATGATTGTCCCGGACGGCTAAAATGCGAGTTTTGCGGAGCAGTGCTGGGAAGCTGGTCCTTGGCTGCCTTTACCACACCTGGGGAACAGCTTCTGCACCTCGTAGGCGCCCACAGTTTTTGCAGGCACCACCAGGCAGCCCTTCCCAAGGTCTGCACGACTCTTCAGAGCTTTTCCAAACACATTGGATTAGTTCAAGGTACATTCCGGCACTACTAATGCCAGAAGCAGTACTCTTATCGACCTCAGGAGGACTGAAATGTCATTTCTGCAAGAGACTTTTCTTTTTTAATAATAATACAGGTTCCTATCAACAAAATAACCCATGAACTCATGAGCTGCTTCTTGGTGTCCCACCGCTATGGAGCAATTAACAAGCATTTCCTTTTTTACCAAAGCAGCTTCCAGTAAAATTTACTAGCGTGCATATTCCGCAGCCACTCTGCTACTCCCACCGCAGCCTCTGAAGGCTGCTATTACCAGAAAGCCCAACCTGAAGCACCAAAATAAGCTCTTCTGAATAGGGTATATTCAGTATGCACTCAGTTGCACATATGTTGCACTTCACATGTGTTATACAGCACGCAACGGAGTGCATTTGGAGGTCATATTTAGAAAATATGTTAAAAAAAATAAATAAATCAGAGGCATGTGACTAGTGTACCTATTACTGCCTCATCCAAAGGCCCAAAATGGCAAGAAAAAATTGCAAGGAGGGAGTCAGCAAACTTCACAGGCAAGATGCAGCTTCCTCTTGTGAAGGAAGAAACCTTCGATTCCCGCTGTATAAAGCGTCTTGAGAAAAACTGACAACTACTGCAACATTTGGGGTGCTAAAAAGCACCTTTAAGTCACCATGGCCAAACAAAACACCCTCTGATGCCCTTCCCAGCAAACAGCACAAACCAGGCACTTTCAGTAGTGAATGTCTAACTGCACAAGGAGGACAGAAGACAGTACTTTTTAACTTAAAAAGACCCTTAGGAATTACTGGAAGAGCTTTATATATATTCATGCAGCATACAGAATGGGTGCATACACTACAAAGTGTTACTGACTTAAATAAAGTGACCTAACTGATCATTAAGTTCATAATCATTAATCACCTGACCCAGTTCCAATCACTTTTCCCAATATCCCTCAAGGCAGGGAAGGACCCTCCCTATGGCCATTTGAAGTTAATGACTAAACATGACCCTTCATGATGATTAGTCCTAACATCAGAGAAGTTCATTGTTTGCCTGGCTTGGCCTTACCTTTAAAAATATGGAATGGAAACAGGGCACTATCATCATGTTTTTAGTCTAATGAGAGACAAACGATCCTTTTGGACTCCTTTGATAAAGCAGACCCTGACATACACTTCAATATTATCCAGCAATAATGTGAAGGAAAGGGAAAGGCTATGGTGAGGAGCCCAACACACTTGAGAGTTGTGACCCGTGTGCTTGAGAGGCGGCCTCCTCCATTAGCACTAGCAGAAATAATCAAATGCACCTTAACTAATTGCATCTCATACAGAATGAAGGGGCCTTTGCTGAGATTCCCCTCAGCAGTTAATCAAAGCTTGCATTTGGTGACATATTAGACAAGATGAAACTCTCAAAAGAAGAGGTGAACCTTGCAGAGATGGGATGATGTGGGTGCTGCTCACTGTTTCTTTCTGTGGTACACACTACCTTCTTTTAAGCTACTGCTACTATATCTATAGGGTTCTTTTACTTTTTTGCTCTTTTACAATGACCTTCTCCTCTTGTGCACAAACTGGCAACATTTCTTTCCTGGAGGTCATGAAGCAAGAGGCCAAAGAGGGAGAGTTCTGCAGAGCATTTCCAAAGCAAAGCACGAGAAGTACACGGCGCTACCCAGTGCTCCTCGGCCGGCCTTCTGTAAGGAAACTGCTCTGCCCTTCCCAGCCACTACAATCCCCGATTTATTCTTGCGTCCCTAGTCTTATTTTTGGACTTAACTCGCATTTTTAAGTCTTATTTTTGTATTTAACTTGACTGTGTCAAGGCCAGCATAGCATTTGCAGTCTCGTTCTTCTGAACGCTACAAGGCACCAGGCATACGATGTGAAATATATAAGCAAAAATACTGACAATGTTCCTCACGGAAACCAGTGAGCTTGACCGTGATTTTTTAAATCTATATATGCAGTAAGAGAAGCTCATATAAATATTATCATGTTAAAAATCCTGAAAGGAATTTATCAGTGCAACTACAGAGAGCGGAACAAAAAGAAAGGTAATAAAGCCAGCTGTCAGTCTTATTTAAAAGTATATAACCTGCAGCAACTTTCTCAATCTTGCAATTAAATCTTTATTGATAGACTCCTGCACAGAGGCCCTGAAAGGCAGTGCACTATATGGATACACTGCAAGATCAGAGATTAAGGTTTTACTAAATCCAAAAAGAACATTTTCTTTTTACTTCCATACCATATATACATTATAATGATTTTTTAATCTGTTGATCCCAATTTAACCTGAACTAGTTATTTCATTTTGAGCAAAACAGGCATTCTTAGCAGAGCTTTTTGCTGGTGTATAAAAAGTAAGTAGCACAGCACATGCCACTTATCTGAAAAGAACTGAAACTACACTTAGCTAAGTAGTGGGTGGGGGAAAAAATTATTTTTGTCCCATAGGATTCAGTAAGAGATGACGGAAACATGGACTTCCCCTGATGGGAAAAAAAGAAAAAAAAAAGGGCAAAACGTTTAGGCAGCGGTACCTTGCTGCAGAAGTATCAGGGTACAAAGCCCTCTGGAAGCTGCTTCAGGGTCTGCAATTAGACTTCGCACTGAGGCTGTAGAAAGGCTCAACATAAACAGAATTTGCATGTGCATATGCTCAAAGGCTGGTTTTAGCCATAGCCCATGAATGAGGAGCCAGAGGCTGTGTCTTAAGGAGCCTACATGTTTCTTAAACACCTGTTTCCAAGTGAAAGATTTTGAGATAGGCAAAAGCAACAGGGCAAAGAGCAGAAGAGAGTCCAGAAATCTGCGCCACTGACAAGTGATGTAGGACATCACTGAGCTTTACAAAAAGTCATAAAAGGAGGGGATAAGGGAAGCACAAGTGGCATGTACCAAATCGCGCAGCTCTAGAATAAGCGGTGCTCAATAAAGCTAGTAAGAGATTGATTTACAACAACGTATTACAAAATAAAATAGTAGCTGAATTTATTTTGGACAGATCAAGTAGTGAACTTCTGGAACTGGCTGCCACAGAAAGCTGCGGAAGCAGAGAGCATCATCAGGTTCAAACAGGCATCGGAAAAGTGCACAGACAATTACGGCATGAGCAGCTCTAAAAGGAAGAGGGCAGCGATGCACTTGCTGGAATGCTGAATTTAACAGCCGGGGATGCTGAAAGAGCAGGAGCAGAGAACACCAGGAAGCTCCCAGGCTTTTGTGCATCTCTTATCCCCCTGTCCCAGACAAGGGACTAGGCTGGAAGAACCACTGACAATCGGGGCATTTCTTATGTTCCTGTGAGCTCACCACTAGCACTTGAAATTTGGGAACAGATTTCCTATTTCCTCTTCTTCCATTTGTTACTCCTGGAAGGATGACTGGGACAAGACTCCCCTCCTCTGCTAAAAAAAGAAAAACTATTTGGGCTCGTGAAGAACAGCAAACAGCATGGACAGCACGGCTGCGCAGCACAGACGAGCAGGACAGAGGCCAAGGCCACTCGTGGTGACACAATCACTGCTGCAGCAAACTTCATGGGGAAATCTTTGCTAGACCACACTGAGTGTTTATTACATAGAACTTTGGTACCTGGCATCTTCCGTGCTCTACAGAGAAGTCAATGGCCTGGTCACTATGAGAGGGCCCGATGCCTTGCAGCCCAAAACCTCAATTAGCAACACTGAGAAAACACTGTGCTGAAAATATTAGGATGTATTAAACCATGTGATTAGGTACATTTGAAAATGTACGCTTGGAATGTGACATTCGGGGCAAGCGAGACCCTTTTAGGCAATGGAATGCCCAAATGCACCGTAAATTGCACTGCAATTATCCGCCAGTGGCTAAAGCATGTATAATTAAGAGGATTGAGCTTCCAGGTTCACACATTGCATCCAAACACAAGCCATTGCTATAGAGGTCTTAACTGTATTTGTATTTTCCAGTATCAGACTGGATGCTGCATTGCTTGGTGTGTTCCTGGCACCTCACAGACAAGGTATAACCACCTCCACGTTTCCAGAAGCACCAGCTTGGGGCCAGAACAGAAACGCGGGTCTGCAAGAATCTCCAGTTTACCCACAAACTCACACAGCTTCACCGATACTTCTGTCAACTCCTCCGTTTGACCAGGAGGGAAAAAAATTCCCTGCATTCTCACTGCCCGGCCCTTTTGCTGAGACAAACAGTAAACAAAAGGATTTTAAAGTGCTTGGGCAATATGGAATTTAATCCACTCAGAGCTGGACAGGGACCATAAAAATCACTGCAAAAAGATACATTTAAAGACACCTTACAGTAATAACCTTTGGCTAGTATTAGTACGAACTATATTACAGAGAAAGCAAAAACGCTCTATTTCTTTTTATTTCATACTTTGACACCTTAGGCACCTAGTCCCTCTGTGGGAAGTGTTCTGCTCTATCAAGAGCAGCTTTTACCACATCTAATTGTGGTCAACATCAACACCACAAAGTTGTAACTTCTGTCCTTGTTGTGTGACCTAATGGTAAGTTTGGTTCATTTCTGGCCATTCATCAGCCCAGTTCTCTGCTGCGCTCAGCTACCAACCCCAGCCTGCCGTAATTGTACAAACAGGACAGAACCATTTTATTAGAAAAACCATCCAGTTTGAGACAGACATTCATATCTTAAAATCCACCCAGGAAAGCAGAAGCAGCAACATTGCCCTCATTCTGCCTTTTAAACAAGCTTTTTACCTCCACTTTGCAAAAAGGTAGCGTGTATTGAATAAGGATGTGCAATATAGTAAGAGAAAACAGTAGCACTTTTTAATAAAAAATAGACCTCAGAATATATTGTAATAAATGCAAAATTAAAATCGAATATTACTCTTAACAGTGGCATACAGACTTGTGATGAGCTTCAACTGTCAAGAAAAAAACAAAACTGTGGAGTGCGGAGTGACTTTGCTCAAAAACTGAACAATTTCTTCTTGTTGTTCTCCTACATAAAACAAATTTAAGATGGAATTTTAATTTCAGCTAATTTGCTCAACTGATAAGCAGTGCCTTAAGGCAGGGCAAAGATAACCCAAAGTCTAAAAAGCAGTAACTGTTTAAGATGTTAGGAATTTTAAAACATCAAAGGATCTTTAAAGAGAGATGTCCAGTAAGAAGGTTCATAACTGAACACTGTAGCTGAGAGGACATTGCCTCAGACATCCATAGATCATTCCCTACACATGGCTATTTACGAGTTAAGGCTCAAGACCAGTTCTGTATTTTTAGAACTCTTTGGAACAAGGATTTCTCTATCTGAACTCAAGTCGCAAGGCCCCAGTCCCGTAAGTACATCCACAGAAGCCGATCCCCAAGCCCGCACTGCTCACCTCAACACACATACATGGGTGCTTTTGTCTATATCTATATATACCTATATAAACAAGCCCAGGTTTTGCCAGGGCAAACGGGGCTGCAACGCAAGGCCTCCGGCAGCAGCAAGACATGGCACATACAGGGGACTGCATCACCAAAAGGCGCGTTTAAACATTACCTCCAAATACCAAACCCAAGACCCGGGGAGGAAGCAGAGCCTCTGCGTACCACAGTTCACATCGCACCAGTCCTGCGGTGACACGAGCTGCAAGTCTGTCATTTATTTATTCACATAGCAGCTCCCCTGCATCCGCACACGGGATTGAAGGGAATACCTTAGCCTCACTCCCAGTCCCAGCGCTGCGCAGAGGCACAACCTCATTTTCACACATCGCAGGAGCATCGCTCGTGCTTCCGTGGGAATACTCGGTAAATAAAACAGGGAAACCGAGCGCCTCGCAGAGCAGCCTTTTAGCAGCTCTCAGCTATCGCAGCCTCAGTACCCATAAATCTGAACCTCCTGAGGATTTACCGCCCTGTGAAAGCATGGGACACGCAACTCCGCGGGACCAGGCCCTGCACATAACGCGTTCGTTCCCTGTAAAGACACGGAAACACCACAATAACTCCCACCAAAATCTGGGTTTGCTTTCCGCAGAGGGTTTAGTTCTACGATTAACAGCGTGTGCTCGGTACAGGTGAGCATTACCAACAAACCCCGCACGAGCCCGAGGACGGCCGGCGCTGGCGCTTATCGCTCAGCACTGACACCTGCTCCGGGGAACTTATCCCGACGCACGAGTGCGGCGCCGGGACGGGAGCACGCTGGGCTGCGAGGGAGCAGCGCCTGGCCCCGAGCTGGGCTTTCTCCTCCTCTCTTTTTCTTTTTAAAGTACAGCGATTCCCAAGGATCACCAAGAGGCTCCAAACAAGCCCTCCCGGCACGTCGTTAGGCGACAGAGTGGGACCGCGCTGCGGATGTCCGCGCTGGGACACGCAGCTCGGAGCCTTCCCCAAACCTCTCCCGGCGCTCGGAGCCGCGAGGGAGGTTTCGAGGGGCGCAGGGCGCGCGCCGGGTGCTGCTCCCGCGGGCTCGCTTGGAAGCATTTCTTTTGCTGGGGGGTGCGGAAATAGCAAAAAAAAGGGGTGGAAATAAAAAAATGGGGGGAAAGGGGGTGTTTTGTCTGCAGCCCCGGTCCCGCCGGGACGGGACGGGACGGGCCGGACGGAGGCTCCGTCCGTGTGTCCGGCCGGGCCGTACAGGGGGGTGTCCGGGGCGGCCCCGCCGCGGGGGTCCCGGCACGTGGCGGGGCCCGGCCGGCTCCGCGCCGCGCCCGGGGG
>VWPW01003283.1:0-54426 GCA_013389825.1 Crypturellus undulatus | reverse complement strand
CCCGCCGCCCCTCGCGCCGCCCGCCGCGCTACGCGAGCCCGGGGATGCAGGCCGGGCCCGGCTTACCTTCCGAGCTGCGTTTTTTTTTTCCCCTCCTCTGCGCGCCTCTCCCCCCTTTCCCTCCGCCGGGCTGACAGAGCGGAGTTTCCTCCCCAGCGGAGGCTCGGGGAAGGGGCTCGGGCGCTGCGCGGCGGAGCGGCGGCCCCCGTGGCTCTGAGCGGATCCTGCCGGCGGCGGGGAGGCAGCTTTTGGGGGGGCTCCTTTATTATTATTTTTTTAATTAAAAAAAAAAAAAGGCAACAAAACAAAAAAAAATAGAAAAACAAAACAAAACAAAAAACTACAAAGTGCCCGGTGATTATGAAGGGGGGGAATCCCTGAATATATTCTCCAGCGAAGAAGGCAGGGCTGGCGGGGCTGGCGGCGCGGAGCGGCAGCCTCCTACAGCACCACTACAGGCACCGCGGGGACATGACAGCGGCGCGCGGCCGCGGCCCCCGAAACAACAACTTTCCGACCATCTTGGAGGTAGCGGAGCGCGGGCAGGCGCCGCGGGAGGGCGGCAGGCACGGCACGGCACGGCACGGCACGGGGAAAGGGCACCAGGTTTCTGTGGAGTGTCACCTCGGGGGAGGGAGCCGCGCGCGCCGGCACACGCGGCCTTTCACCCCCCCTTTCTTTTCCCCCCTTTTTTTCCTATAACTTTTTTTTTTTCCTTAAAATACTAAAAAGCAGAGGTATGTGGCGGGAAAATTATTTTTTTCCCCCTTTACAGCCGCTTAAGAGCATCTTTCTGGAAGGAGAAAAATAAATAAATAAAGGAGGTATGGTCCAAAATGCATTTTTACTAACTTTTTTTTTTTTTGGAAAAAAAAATAAATTCTTTATTTTTTGCTATAACTTACCAACTTCATATTTTGTAACTCTGTTTTTTCCCCTCTCGATGTGAATAAGTTGCTGCAGCTTTTTTTTATTATTATTTTTTCCTTGGGGTGCTCCTCTGCTTACAGCGTGTGAGAGGGATGGATGGATGCGGGATGGTTGGGCAGAGCGGGGTGCTACCTGCTCCTTCCCTCCCGCAAGGCAATGCAGATAAAACCGACTGGCTGAATGCACAGGTAGGAAAACAAAAAAAAAGCTGTTTTATTTTTATGATTTATTTTTATTATTTTACTTCTGGACTGTTGGGCTATGTAGAGAAGCCATGGGAGATTTGATGCAAGTGAGTGGAACCTGAGATAGAGATCTGAAAAATTATGTCAGTCTCCCATAATTTGGGGTGGTCTGCCCTTCTGGTGGGAGTGCGAAAAATAAAGCTCATAGAAATAAGTTTGGAAGCAATAGTTGAGTTTTAAATATTTGCAAAGCATTTTGCAGCCTCTTAAATTTGTATCTTTTTAAGTTATTGGTTTGATCTGGGGGCTTCGTTCCTGATATTTATGAATACTGTTATTTCCTGGCTATTTTCTTACAGAGTTGAGAAACACCGTTAATTTATACTACAAGATATTGTAGTATGGCATGGGTGTTGTGCTTTTCTTTCCTTGCGGATGTTTTTACGAGTTTGTTTTGACAGCACTTATTCATTTTGCTACAATGCGAGATGCTACTGTGCATCTGTAGGTGAAGACCCTGATCACTGAATTCAGCAGACCCTAGATAACGGTGCTGGCAGGAGGATTCCACACACTCCTGTTCCCAGAGGAACTACTAAGATGCCTTTTTATTTGTCCTAAAGGAAAAGGAAATAATTAGTAAGCTAATGAGCGACACATGAAAAACTGTATTTAAGTTTTTTTCCAATGTAAAAACTATTCAGGTGATAGAGGCTTATTGAACTGCAGTCAACTGAAGCAATATGAATGAAGCTATTAATTGCCTCCCCATCCCCTTTCTGTGATAAATCTGATAAATATATATATACACACTACTCTGTATTATTTTTTAAAATAGCACTTTCTAAATCCTGAATTTAGGTATGTTCCCTTTAGGAAATACACTTCATGTGAGTTTTCCTAGCTAGGACAGTGAGAGAAGTTTGTGTGTTTATAGTATTTTTTTAATTAGTTAAATTAGTTTGAATTAAAACATAATTAAAAGCTGTTACGCTTTGTGTCAAGGTGCATAATTTTTGTTTTAGTTTTTTTTTTCTTTTTTTTTAATTATGGTTAGTGTGATTAGCCTATTCTAATAATCTAGCATTACATTCTGGGAGTTACTGTAAGGGAGGTATTTTTCTGTATCAGATTATTAATCCACTAATTGCATTATTCAGCTTTGACATTAGAAAAACAAACAAAAAGAAAGGAATCAATAGCCTGTGCCTAAACCTTATTTTAAAAGTTTATGTACTTTGTAAGAACTAATGGGATAATTAGAACACTTTTTAATCTTTTTTCTGTCATTATTGTGTGCTTCGAGATATGAAATATAAGGATTCCTTTTGTTAAGATGTTTAAACAACAAGCACTTCTAGATACAATGTCTAGAACTCATTACAGGACTGACAGTGATTAAAAAGGTGGACTTAATTGTGACACTTTCAAACAAACAAAAAAAGTCTTGACAGTGTCGTTATTAAATTGTCTCCAGTGCTAATGGATTCAGAAGTTGAACAAATTTAGCACAGGTTCATGTTTCCTTTTTCTTCTAAACTAAATAAATGGCCACATTTTTAGGTCCCCGTTCTGCAAAGCTTGCTGACCTATTTAATAGTACAGGAGCACGTAAAGAATTGCTCAGTACTTACTTGAATATAACTCTTGCTGCTAAGGCATCTTAGTAGTTTATCTTGGAACAGGACTGTGCGGAATTAACTCTACTAAGAGCAAAACTCTCCTCTTGGAAGCTGCGTTGTTTTGGTAGAGCAGTGCTCTGAAAGTTATTGGAGCTGAAATCAGAATAAATGACTCCTGTACAAGGAAAGTGTGCAAACTGAAAGCAAGAAAAGTCCCCTGTGCAAAATAAAAGAATTGAATTGCAGATTTTCCTCTTGCCCATGAAGAAATAGGTCCGTCTGCCTTTATTTTATGGCCAAATCCCTAGGCCAACTGCCCTGGCAAGCAGGTGTATCATACAGTTTAGCAAAGAGTGGTCGGAGAAAATTAATGTTCCCTAAATCACTAGTTTCTAGCTAATGAGACATATTTTGCTGATGTGTCTTACCGACACAGGGCAAGGAATTTCATAGAGAAGAAGTGAATAAGCCTTGCTAGCCTAATATTAAAGGAATAGCTGCTGTAGGTTGTATACCACTTATACAAATAATAGTCTGCATAAGAAATGAAATTGGTCCCTTTTCTGAGGTCACAGGCTCCCAAGTGCAGATTTCAAGAATTCATGGAGCATGACTTAGAATCCTTGTGCAGATGGTAAAGTCTTTGGTTTTCAGTAAGTCGTGTTATGATCTCAGGGTCTTCCTGCTACATACATGAGGGAAAAAAAAAAGTTACGGTGTCTTCAAATGCTTGCAAAGATGATCAGCAACTTATTTAAAATAGATGTCAGTGTCATGAAGGGGAGGAACCCTAACTATGTAGTAGAAGATTCTTAAGAGATCTTTTAAGTCAAATTTGAGCCAAATACATATTTCAAGATGCTACTGCACTGAAGTGAGTTTATCATGCACACTAAAGTGCATGATGAGTTAAATAGAAATAAATAAGAAATCTAAATTCTTCTATACAACGTCTTGAGTAGCAGTTTTCTCTGCGTGGGTTTATTTGATGTATTGAGTTCCAGGGTCATGCTAACTATTAAAGTTAGTATATTAATATTACTGAGAAATGCTTGGGTTTATTTTTTTAATAGTCCTTTAATAAGAAAAATTATCTTTATTGTAGTGGTTCTAATGTATCTGAATTCCAGTTACCCCAAGTACTGCACTATGGTCCATAGTCTGAAGAGTTGTTTTCACTAGCAAATTCATCCAAGTTGCAACATAAATTCAGTTCCTAAACCCCTTCAATCCTGTGTTTTTTAATGCATTTCTTCAAGGCAGGCAGCACAGCGGGAGGAGTACAACAAACACTTCTTAGACCCAAGTCATTTTGCATCACTTCATTTAAAATCATACATCCCATGAGAATAGTCCTCAATTTGTAGCAGAGAAGTCTTCTGCAAGACTAATCTAGCTCTCTGGCAAGAACTGATACTGACCAAAGCAGGTGAGATGTAATGCAGCACCATGGTACTACTGCCAGGAGTAGGATGAGTTTTGCTTGTCCAGAGGCCTCTCAAACACAAAAATGTATTTTTATGCTATCTAAAAATGTTTGCAATACTTTGTAGAAGTTCTATTTTATGAATAAAGTACATCACTTTCTAGGTGTATACCAGAAGAGTGTATTATGAAAAAAAAAAGTATGTCTAGCATGTAGAGCATTCTCCCAGAAAACATTAACACATTTTAAGTGGAACTTCCTTCACTACTTCATCTGCAAACTGTCTTGCAGTGTTTTCCATTGTTAGGAATAAAAATGATCTCACTAATGCAGAAGTGATGCCTACTAGACAAGAAACTATTGGAAAGATGTTTGAAAGTTTGCCTAGTTGTACCTTTAATCAGAATGTTAAAGTCTGTGTTCATCTCTTGACTTCAGTGGTCTTGAGGTCTAAATGTAATACAGCAAAATACAGATGACTTCTTGTTTTCCTGAATCTTAGGGGCTTGATTAAAGCTCACTGGAGCAGTGGGAATATTGATGTTGATTTCAGTAGGAATAAGACTGCACAACTTCTTAACCAGTTGGGAGTAGATGTATGCCAGCCATGGCACAATAATATAATTAACTGATGGTGAAATACATTGAAAATACTCATTAACTGAGAATTTACTAATCTACTGTTCATTATCAATGCATATATTTTAACCTTCATTAAATAAACAATATTCCTTCATAAATTCTGCAAAGATAAAATAATAAGACTATTATTTATTGTGGGCAGGTTGTCTAGAGCATGTCAGGCATCTATAGAGACTTCTTTAAACAGCAAAATAAATGAACAAAATAAACTTTCATAGCAGAATGTCTTAATATAATCCCATTTTACTAGGAAATACACTGATAATTCAAATATACTGCTATTACTGCTATAGTTTTACTGAACTATTTGCTTCTGTCTATTGATATTTCATTAAATGTAACTATAGAGGTGAAGAAGCTACACCCTTTGTTACCTATCCTCTTTTTTTGGAGACCACATCTATTAACACTTCTACATTCAAATTACACTGGGTCTTGGTCATTTCTGCAGATTGGAAACATGAAAATTCCCATGCTGGGTAAAATCTGCAATCTGTTCATCCTCTGACAGTGGCTAGTGTAAGATCATTCATAAAAAGGTATGAAATATCTTGTGATAGATAATTCTGAAATAAACTGCATACAAGAGAGTATTTTTCAGAAGGGGTTGGAGTTTTGCCTAAGGTTTAATGAGTTCATAAGGTCATGGCATACCAGTTAATTTTTAAAATTACTTGTTATATATGAAGCTTTTTCCTTTGTATATTTCTTTTGCATGTGCTAGTTTCATTTATGATTAGTTCCAGATACAAGTGCGCAAGAAGGTGATAAGACAAGATGTATTTCAAATGTGGTAAAGCATATTCAAAATTGACTATTAGCATTGGAGACATCCCCTCTATCAGCTAGAACATGTTATTACACAAGGAGGCTAGACCAGGGGAAGGTCTCTAAATCTCAGTGGGTTTCTCAGCATTAGGCACTGACAGAATGGATGCTTGCATGTAGCTAAAGGAAAATATTTATTAATAATGTGCTTCACAGAGCTGGCTGTGCTGATTATAGAGTCACTCATAAATCATTTAAATCACAAGGTTTTATGTATGTCTCTTACAAATCTATTGATGACATTGCACTGTTGTGCTCAGCAGCATGGTGCTGTAAATAACCAGAGTTTGAAAACACATCACCAGCAGTCATTTCATGAATTAACATATGCTCCTGTAAAAAATCTTTTGGATAAAACCTTGCACAGGAGATGGGACCATGACTTGTACAACCTCACATAGTGAAAGACTCAAGAGTTCCTTTCCAAGAAAAAAAAAATGTTAGTGACTTTGTAAATGATAATATTGAAGTCCTTCTTTCCCAAAGTTACCTGTTTTAGTGACATTGTATGCTCATAGTTGAAGAAGATAAATTGTACATATATATATATTTAAACAGGAATTACTGTTATGAACAAAGCAATTACTTTGGTATCTCTGAGAGAACTTACTCCATAAAATCTAATCTTGATGAATAGCTCACCTTGTAGTTGAAATACTGAACTTTTAGGTGCTATCCATAACTCCCTACTTACTCCTGCATTTTTTCCATGATTGTAGTCAGGATCAGGTCCTCCTCTATCAGCCTGCTTGTTAGCACTTCTATTGATGTCCTGTCTGTGCCTTGAAGGATTCAGTCCTTCGTCCCTTCTCACTGAAGGCAATTTCATCTAATTGCACATTCCAAGGACAAGAAAACAAGAATTAAGGGACTCTCTTGTAGCGGGAGAGGACGTTTTGACTTAATTATTGTTTGGAGTATATAAAGGGTAGGTATTTGGGAACTGGGATGGAGATTAAATTTTGTTACCTTTTCTCTTTGGGTTAGGCTGATGCTATGCTGCTGCTTTGCTCTTTTGCTCTAGTTCAGTGAATCTTTAGCTGCCTTTCTGTATTGCTTACCAGGAATATAGAGCATATTCCCTACCCAGACAGCAGCCACTGCCTTGCAAGAACCTATCAGCCTCAGAATCCCAAATCTTCCACTTCCTGGGGAAATGCTACTTACACTTCCTTTTCTGCCTTGAGCTACAGTTTAAAACACATTTACAAACAAGGCACTTGCAACTCTATTTTGGTGAATGGCCCAGTTGGGTTTTTTGAAGGCATGCTCAGCACATACCTCATGATTGACTTCATATTCCATGTGGTACAGCACTTTATAGAGTTTATATCAAAGCAGCTTAGTAAGTTGACCATGATTTAAAGCCATCTCCATCTGAAACTAGTAGGATGTAGCCCTGGGGTGGCAGTGCTTCCAAAAGGGTGACTATCACATAGAGTTTTTTTTTGTTTTGTTTTTGCTTTGTTTGAATTGTAGTTTTAGACTTCCATTCCTCATGTCTAAGATTCTGGCTATAGTATTTTGATTTGGGGAGGGAGGATAGAGACCAGGGTAAAGCATTTGCTTGGTTCTCTCTCATGTGACTGCCAGCATTAACCTAGCCCAAGCTTGCTCAAAAATGTCAGTCTTATGTGGGTTTTACCTGGAATTAACATACTGTTTTCCCTCTCCTGTGCTACAACTTTCTGCTGAAGACAAGACTACATAAGGACAAGGTTTAATCTAAGCTGTGGTTGGCAGAGGGAGTTAATTGCTTGAGTGCAATGTTTACATAGTGCTATATACCAAAAGAAGGGGATACTTAATGACTAAACACATTTTTCTTGCAGACATTTGCTTATTCTTTCTCTGTGCAGAGAGGATCATACAGGAGGAAGCAGAACTCAGGCCACCTAAGGGAGAAGAGAGGAATTCTGCCAGCTGGCCACCAGGTGGTACCAGGGCTTCATTTGGAGCATTTAGTTCTGCTTTTAGTGCTACAATAAACTACTCCTGCAACCCCTGAGGAGTTTCCAGTACCCAAAGTTCTAGACTGCCTTGTTGTTTTCACTAGACTTGGCAGAAAGCTTTATAGTAGATAAGTAGCTAGATGGACAGGAGCACAACCCCATAAACTTCATATCCTTTTCATTTTTAAGACAGGCATTTTATCCCTGAGACAAGAGCTGAACACTTAAAGATCATCTATAAACACTAAGTGAGGAATGCAGAGCTTTCAGAACAAAGAGTAGTTACAGAACTCCCACTTCAGGCACATAAGTAAAAAAAAAATGCTGAAATTTTATACAGCTTTTGACATTCATAAATTTCTAAGTGAAAATGTTGTAGTGAAGACACAAAAAGACTGGCTCAAGTTATTACACATCTAAAATTATTTTTCTTAGTATTTGTACAATTTGGGCAGGCTTATTCCTTGGCTGTCATGGCCAAGGCCAATGAGGTGTGTGAAGAGCGTCTCCAGCAGGTCGAGGGAGGTGATCCTGCCCCTCTACTCAGCCCTGGTGAGGCCACATCTGGAGACCTGTGTCCAGTTCTGGGCTCCCCAATACAAGAGGGATGTGGAGCTGCTGGACAGAGTCCAGCGCAGGGCTACGAGGATGATCAGGGGCCTGGAGCATCTGCTCTATAAGGAAAGACTGAAAGAGCTGGGTCTATTCAGACTGGACAAGAGAAGGCTGAGAAGGGACCTGATCAGTGTGTATATATACACACAACTCAAGGAAGGCAGTGAAAAGGGGCTGGCCTCTTTTCTGTGGTGGCCACCAACAGAACTAGGGGAAACAGTCACCAACTGAAGCACCAGAAGTTCCACAGGAACTTAAGGAAAAATTTCTTAACAGTGAGGGTGACAGAGCACTGGCACAGGCTGCCTGGAAAGTTTGTGGAGTCTCTTTCTGTGGAGATCTTCAAAACCCACCTAAGCAACCTGCAAGTCAAGGGTTTCGCTGCATGAGTCTCAGTTGCACCTTTTCCGTGTAATCTTACCCTCCATGAAAACAGTCAACTGTTTGCTTTGGTGTATGTTCTCATATACACTCTCTTACCATCTACCAACCCTGTCAAAAGAATGAATATTTCATACAGGCAACAAGCAGGTTTTATGCTTAGTCACAGATATAGACATACACACTAATGGGTTCTGTGACCTGTCTCAAAAACTGCTGTAGATCTGGATGTCTCACTAACATGCAAAGTGTTTTGTGTTTGTTTTTTAATAGAAGTGAGTAGATGCTTTTATTTTATATCACCAAGAGAACTGACCTTGTTCATACCTGGCAGAAGGCAGGCTGTGTAACCCATCCAATATTTACGATGTAGGCTAGCATAAAAGCAGACTGGGCCATGCTGGGATAAAGTCTCAGGAAGAAAAAAAAAGTTAGTTATCTGTCTGCTACTGACAAATTTCAGACAGCTTTATAAAATTCCTTTATACTCTAAGAGTTTTATAGCAGAGTTCTTATTTGCTCTGTAGTATTTCATATTGAAAAATGTAGTGCAAAGGTAGTTTGTTGGGTTTTTTTTTTGTTTTTTTAATCAAATTTGGAAGTGATACCATTGCATTTTGCATGAATTCCTGAAATGATTACTCTTGTTACTACTCCAGTATCTTGAGGGGAAAGCTACCCTCCCTCTTCTAAACTGACATTAACTAAAATGATAGAAATCATTGTTTTGAAGTCATTTTAAAAGCCAAAAGACTCCTACAGCCCCCATCTCTACTCTGTTATAAAGGACTGTTGCAAAAAAAAAAAAAAAAAAAACTTATTCCAAAATCTTTTCTGTAGTTAAACTGATTTATGTAAAGCTGCTAAAGGCTTTGTCTTTTTGCTAAGTTTTAAGAGCAGATTAATATTAAGGAGTTCTACAAAAAACTTCTTATTCTTCATGACAAAAAAAAATTATTTCCCCCATGACTAGTTTCTCTATTGCAACGAAACAGAGAAACTATGTACAGCAGTGGTAGGTCTGAACTCTTAAATAAACCAGGGATGTTTGACTCAAAGGGACAATTTGTTCTGAAAAAACATTATTAACAATAACATCTTCACACCCTCGTCGGTGCTTCAAATTAAAATACCTAGACATTCTGTAGGAGAGCTGCAGTCTTCCATTTTTTTTGTCATATAAGTGTATTCTTATGAACTGCCTCAAGAGTTGCTTACTGAGTTCTTTTCATGCAAGAAGCATGGAGTATATGAATTACATATATAATGAACTATTTAGTATTATAATTTATTTGTATACAATCATGTACTCTGCCTGTACGTACAGTAAGTTTAATGCTGCATGTGCTCTCCAGACAACAGTCCTATATTATGGGACTACATGAACTGATGAAAATGTGAATGAAAAATACTACTGCCAAGCAAATGTTTTTTGAAAGAAAAAAAATATATATAGCAGTCACAGTAGATAACTGCAACAAGTACTTGGAGTTGGTAGTAGTTTCATTAGTATCTAGCAGATGGACGGCTCTTCTACTGCTTGTGCACCTTCAACAACAGCTTTCACACACTTGGCCATTGTCTGGGATGCTCTACTGATTGAATCTGAAAAGAAAACAAAGTAAAAAACAAACGCTTGTCAGTGTGTTAATTGTTTGCTTTCAATATATAGACCAAAGACAGTATGCAAGAGATTTAAAACAGGACTTTTGTAAAAACACAATCCAACAGTCTACATTTCATGCAAATTCCAAATAATTTCATTGGAAAATTTTATTTGAAGAGTCAGATATTTTAGTGAAAAGCTTTAAATGTCTCAAGAATCATACTCTGAAGCAAACTCACCTGTCATATAAAAGTCTTTAATTGTGAGCTGGGGTGGAACAAGAGGATCAGCAAGAAGCTGTTGCTTCACTAACTGTGGCAAGAAAAGAAAAAGAGTTAAGTCAGCTTTGTGCTAGGACCTTGCTGCCAAAGTATTTCTTTAGTGAAATATGCATTCACTGCTGTTCAAGGTACGCTTACAGCACTATATATGCAGCATGTCCATTACTTACAGGAAACATCCAGCTATGCAGTAGTGCTAAACCACAACTAAGTGCTTTGGTTTTGGTTACCTTGGCCAATTCATTTGCCTGGCTGAAGTAGTTGGCCTCCTCCACATCATCATATCGGACCAGATTAGGAGATACTTCTTCTAAACGCTTCCGTATTTCATCAAGGTTTTCATAAGGCAGTGTCACACCAGCCAGCTAAAATAATTGCACAAAAAAGAAATGCTATCAAGTCTAGAAATTTAATACACAGCATAGTAAGTTACTGTCAATCCATAACACTTAAATTAAAACTAGAAAGCTATACTCATCAAGCAGTTACTATGTACAAACTAAAGCAAAATTTTAGCACTCCTCAGTTTCTGATGCCTACAGTTAAGGCTTCCTCATGTTAAAAAATTGCACTGTCCTGTTCACAAAGATGGGAGGGAGAGGAAGAGAAGAGACGAGAAAGATGAGCAATATTTTTCTCCTTACATATAGGTAATCTCACATGCTCTTTCACTAGCTTATCAAGCATTATAAAGTTGATGCAACTAGCAATACATCCTGTTCCCAATGACTGGTAGGCATGTTTTTGACCTCTGATAATATGAGATGCTACTCTGAGAATTCTGGTTTTCTTTCCAGAAAGAAAGTATACCCTTCCAGCAGTTTGGGAGAACATAAAGCACTTTACAAAGGCAGAATTTGCATACAACATGCACTCATTGTGCATTCCAGTAGCATCTGGCAGCTACAACATCGGTTGTGCTTTCCAAAAGAAAAACAGTACCATTTGCCCCGCAGAATTAAGAAAGGACTCAGTACAAAACATCACTCCCTAAGAACTTAAGCATGCATTTCTCTGAAAATGTACCTCTTATCAGAAAGATTTTTCAATGTAAAAGGAAATTAAGCACTCAGAATGCACTTGCTGGAAGCAATTTAGAACCGCACCTCCGAGATGGCTCTAATAATTCTCCAGTCTTCCCTTGCCATGCCAGGAGGTGTTACAGCTGCTCTGGTCTGCTGGGCCCTACCCTCAGTGTTCACATAGGTGGCTGTCTTCTCCGTATATGCTGCTCCTGGGAGAATAACATCAGCCATGGGAGCTCCCACATCCCCATGATGCCCTAATGGATGGAAGGAGGAAAACATTCACAATCTTGTAAGCCATCAGTACATCAAGCTATTAGTACATCTACTAACAATCCAGAACTAGAGGTCTCTAAGCTTTACATAGCTAGTAATGCACAATCTTTTAGGCTGACTGCTATGAAGTCCTTCTTGCCTGTTATTCTGTGGAAAATAATCAGACTAAAAGCAGTGGTAGAATGGCAGTTCAGCCTCTGTAACCATTCACTTGAATCTGTGGGAGACTTCTGAAACAAACATCTGTGGGGACTTCTGAAACAAGAATTTTTGATGAATTAAACTATGTTTTGGTAAGATAGAACAGCTGAGAACCAATCCAGTTTTGTTTTCCAGGTTTGAGGCTCTGCCCAGCAAACTAAACTGGTTTATATATCTTTATTATTAACAGTTCTCATTTTTACCTAAGAAACAGTTAATCAGTATCTCAGTTATGCTGCAGAAACTTTGGGGTATTTTTTTGGCAGAACATAAAGACTAGAATTTATTGAGGGTCATATATATTTGTTAGAATATGACACTTTAGGCTTGCTCTCCAGCTTTTAGTCAGCAACACTTCTTAAATTACATCCCTTAATTACCTTGATAGATGATAAAACAATCCTTTGGCAAATCTTGACGCGTTATACAACCAGAATCTGCTCCCAGGAGAAACAATACTTTGGGCGGATTTTTCCTAATTGCTTCCACTCCTGGTTTGAAACCCAGATCCAAAGCAGCTACCTGGCTTGCAACCCTGTAGGAACAAACATATTAACTGCAGTTCATTTCAGAATTCTTTCCCATTAGAACAGGCCTAACTTCTTTTTTGACCAGATATTTAAGAGGGACACAGGAGTTCTAATGGTTAGGCAGGAAATATAATGACGCTTAAAAGCAGTTGAGAACTTTGCCAGAGCATTTCAAAAAATATCAGGTGTTTTTTACATCTGACAAACTGATGTCATTTGAAGGCTTCATTGGGAATCTCCTCCAACTTTTAATGGAAAGAGCAAAATCTAGACTTGTTAATTCTACATTTAAAGTTATCCCTAACTCAGGACCTAGAATATTTGTCATGTCAAGAAATCCATCTGGAAAAAAAAAAAAAAAAAAAGGTTTCTGCTTCTTTAGGCTTTTACATTTCTATTCTCTGTAAATTCTAACCTGATAAGGCTCTTGCAATGAATATAAACCTACACAGGTACTTTATGGTAACATGTAGACGCAGAATAAGTGAATGGAGATTAAAAAAAAAAAAAAAAAAAAAACCTACCTGTGAAGGATGTTCATGACTTTCCAGTCAGAACCAACACCACTCTTAGTCCTGGCATTCTGTGCAATGCTGGAAACTGCAGCATGGATTGCGGCTCCATCGCTGCGCTGAAGTGCTGCACTACCCACCACCACCATTGGCTTTTTGGCCTGGTCAAGGACCTGTGCAAGGCAGAATCAAAAAATGAACTCTAAGGCTCCGAAGATAATTCTTGGTGTGTATAATGTAATAAAACCTGTACTTTCTACGTAAATCTTCCAAGCAAAGCTACAGAGCTGAAGTGGCTGTCATTTCATTTAGAGGTAAAGCTGAGATACTGCCACAGAAATGGGCTAACCTGTCAGCATGCACTATACTCTTGGTTACCAGATACATAAAGTGGCTGGAGCAGCCCGTGCCACGTTTTCAGTTTTACAAACTAGATAGTATTACATGTGTGAATCTATTAAACAATTAACACACAACATTAAACAACAAATTAAGACATTAAAGAATTTGCATAGTACACACTAACCATTGCCTCATCTCTGCAGTTGATTAAAAGCAAATAGCCCCCTAATACAACAAGGTTCTTCCTGCCAAATCAATCTCAGTAATGCAGATTGTTTAATGCATCTGAACTCCAGTAGCCACATTCTTAAATTGGGCATACCTTGGAAAATGCATGTTTTCCAGAAGCAATGTCCTGCAGTATCTGTGGTGAATCTCCCAGATGATTATACGTGTAGGTCAAATCCACAGCAGAACCAACTACAGCCACTTGCAAGTCATTGTGAAGCCAGCTGGAAATGCAGTTCATATTAAAAAACGTGGAGTTATAGTCAACTAAAACCACTAACAATTTTAGCAATAACTAGAAATAGGATGCAAATTCTTTCAAAGCAGTTTAAGTGACATTTTCTGTTTTGGTAACAGATAATTGAGTATTACTTTGATTGCTAAGCATTTTTTTTTTCCATAAAAAGTTCTCCATGTTTATTCTGGGTCTGATACTACAAGCTACCTGACATGAGAACTTCCTAACTCATTTCCCTCCTCCCCTTAAACTTTTGTCAATTCAATAGAGGAAAAAAAAAGGATGCACTAGATGAGGTACTACAATTAAGATCTTTTTTCAGAGTTAAGAGAAAAAAAAGGGGGGGCAATAGCTCCTATTAAGTCTATTCCTTTACTTGATCTAACTTAGTTATTTCAGAATTGAATTTAAAAAGCAATTTGTCTTTAGCAAACAGAAAAAAACTACCTGGTTAGGAATTTTGCATTTTTTACTGCTTCTTATTGCACAGACATAAAAGACACATATCTCTCAAATTCGAATTGATATTTCTCACTTAATTTTAAGACTTTTTTCTAAAGTTTTTTTTGTAAAGGTCCCAGAAGTAGGCAAGGTTGGTGACTTGAATTATTGCTTCTAAGCCAGTATTGTTACCATAATATAAAAAACAGCTCTGTACAATCTGATGATGAATAATATTCTCTAAAGAATATGCTCTAACAAACTTTAAGACAGAAAAATCTTAGGGGGTCTTTGTAATTTCAGGGGAATAAATGACTGAGTACATGGATTTATGTAAAATGTCACAGTGAGAGCAAACAAAACTTAACTATAGATTTCATGGAGAAGAGATCCCCCTGTCTATACATATATCACCATCCCTTTATTAAAAGGTGAACAAAATCTCAGGAGCCTTATCTGCATGATAATGCTCTCACTGCCTGCGGCTTCGCTTGAAGCACTGTAGCAAACACAGATGCATTTTCATGCCTATTCACGAAGGATACAAACCTCTTTCGAATTCTAGCATTAAAGAGTGGTGCCTCAAAACGTGGATTGGTGCCAACTAGAAGCAGGACATCAGCCTCCTCCACTCCAGCAATCGTGGTATTAAGCAGGTAGTTAGAGCGCAAATCTGTGCTGTAACAAAAAATAAAAGGAGGGAAGAAGTTGAAAATTCAGTAAGGGGAAAGAATGAAAATGTGAAGTAAAGTTTCTAGCCATCCAAAATATATTTTCCTTCCTGGAAGGGAAAGAGAAGGGAGAGAGTTCCCTGTCTAAACTACTAATCCAACTAATATGAGATACCCTCCCCCCACCATTCATGAATATCTGAGACAACAAATATTAAAGAAATTACAGTGTATTTCCTCTATCTACCCATATTCTAAAAGTCTTCACAGACATCTGCTATTACCATAGCTTAGAAGATTATAATAATTGTCCAGTAGTTTTCACAACTCTACTCACAATCAAATATTCCCTATGAATGACTATAGTAATTCTAATGAAACATAATTGTTATCCTTGATGATTTCAGAATCTTGTAATATGTTTCACAGTTTATTAATAGGTTATCAAAAGTTTATTACAGATAATTTTGCCTGAATTCTCACCCAGCGCCAGCGGTAGGGAAGATCTCTTCAGTGCAGAGCATATCAGAATTTACTCTATTCAGCAAGTCCTTCAAGGCTACCAGTGCTTCTGCATCGACCAGTCCTCCTACAATTGCTGCTATATCTTTACCTTCAACTGCCTGGAGCTACAAAGAGAAAAACATGAACACCAGCAAAAGACCTACACAAACTGATCAGTGGTATCTCACTTCTGCAAGGCAGCAGCTGCAGCATAAGCAGAACTGGCAAAGCCTAACTTTCAGTGTATCCAGGTCTCTTTCACAAATTTTTGTTCAAATGTGCCCAACTTTTATTTGGTGGGATAAAGACAGGAAGACCAGTTAATGTTTCCTTTCAGTGAAGCTACTGTGCAACAGAAAAACTTCCATAATCCAAATTCGGTTTGCTACCTGAGCTTGTATATAATATTTGAGGAAATATAGTAGGTTTTCTAAAAAACTCTACTACTCTATCACAGACAAAAAGAGGAAAGTTCAATTACAGTTACTCAATTCTACCTCCTCATACAAAATTTTAATCAAAACCCAGAATGTTCATGCAGCACTTAATCACCACACAGAAGTAATGAGGCAAGCACAGACACAAGTAATTCAGAATTAATAGCTTTAATGGCAAAAGTGGTGATAGAGTCTAAATAATTTTAGTCTTCAGATTAATTCAGAAAAGTGGCTACCTTCTGAATTTTGGAAGAAGTAGCTTGGTTTCCTATTTAAATAAAAGCACTTTCTCTCCCATTCGTCCATTTATTCATTGCCTACATATTCTTGAAATCATCATAAAACAAAGTTCTTCAGTTAGGATAATCCATGCAATAGGAAAATCACATTTTGTATTCAAAAGATAGGAGAATTAAGTGGAAACACAACAGATTACAAGTCAAATTCTTCCATCTAATCTTAAGCAGGGGGGAAAGCTTTTCTATAGCTCCTTTTGTATTATTACAATACTAAGATCAGCTTTACAAATTAATTTTATGCTATGTATATTGAAAATTATTCTTACCGCACCAGCAACACGAGTTAGTACATCCTCCCATGAGGTATGAACAAACAGCCCTTTCTCATTTCTGACCATTGGCTGCGTAAGCCTCTGACGCTTCAGACCATCATAGGCAAACCTGAGTGAATGTTAACAGAAATAATTATGTATACTAAATACTTCATAAAATAGGGCTTTTCTAACAGCTTGCAAGATTAAAGAACCATGACAAACATTTCCACTGAAAGCCTAACTTTTCCTTCTCAAAACGAAACCAAAGCATAATTTAAGAGTTCCTGTAATAAAAGATCTATAAAAAGGAGATACTAGCAAAGGTGTTAACTACAATTTTAGTGTTCGAAGTGTGTTTTACTAACTACTCTTCACTGTTTTTTAACAGTAGAATCCAAAAGGTCACTAATACTGTCAGATACTATGGAGTTTATCTAATATGAGCATGTGCATGAAAAGAAAACACACTGGCACAGAAGCAACCCACACGCACCTTGTTTTGTCAGATATCCATTCCTCATTGATATCCTCATGCAGTCTGGGCAAAATTCTCATCACTTCTCCAGTCCTTGTGCTCACCACAATGTTGCTTCCAACTGCATCAAGAACATCAATGGATTCTACCTTCCTGTTTGAGAGAAAGAAATGCACCATTTGCAAGTTTCTACATAGGAGTACACAAGTATTACACTGTATAACAAACTTCCAAAAGTTTAGCTATACATCAAAGCACTTGAGTTTACAAGACATTTAAAATACTTCTACCAATTACTGTGTTGCTGAGTTTGACTTTCTTCAGACAAACTTTATTTCAGTAACAGAATTTGAATTAGATTCATTCTAGAGAGGTATTTATAACAAAATGCAGAAAAAAAACCCAGAAAACTCTCGATGATATCATTTTGAACATGCAAGAAAAATGTATCCTCTTGATATAAGTTGAGACACATACCTTGTCTCCCACGGGCGGGCAGTAAAGGCATACGGCTTGGAGGTAAGAGCTCCAACTGGACAGATGTCAATAATATTCCCTGATAATTCAGACATGAACATTTTTTCCACGTAAGTACCAACTTGCATATCATTTCCTCTTCCAGTTGTTCCCAAGTCGTCTACCCCTGCAATTTCACTAGCAAACCTGGTATATGCAAAGAGAATAAAAAATAAATATGAAGTGTGCAAGAGCAACACAGTATATTTTTCAATTCTCATTTTCTTAGAGTAAAATATTGGCATCAGTTCATACACCTGCAAGAGGAGGGAAATTTAGATACACTAGCAAGTCCCATCACAAACAGAAATATCCATCTGCTGAATTTCATTAAAAGGAGACTGCAAAAGCTTTCCCAATTTACTAAAATCAATAAAGACCAGTTCACTGGTCACTGAATTTCAGAATATGAGTGAAAAATTACCTATAATTTAAAAATTTCTTTCTAAACCAGGTAGATGTATTCTTTTCCATTTAGCTGGTGCAGAATCTCAGGACTACATAAGAACATAAAGATGACTACCAGAGGCTGCCAGGAATAAATAATTTTTGGCAATATCACTAAAGTCACTGGATGCTTTAAAATCTATTCTGAGAATGACAAAAAAGGTCTGGTTCCGGCCTTGTAAAATTCTGATTTCACTTGCATGTTCTAGCCATCTCTCCTGTATGACAGCTAGCTGCTTGGTGCCTACCAGAAAAAAAACTATGTACAGTCAGAAAGAAATGAAAAGTTTACTGCCCCAACTGTATTTCTTTCACAAAGAATGAGTAACTAATTGCTATAAACATTCCTGTTTGATACTCTCTCCAATGAAAAATAAAGGACATTACCTGATACATCGAGTGCACTGTATACACCGAGTCATGATTGTTTTGACTAATGGGCCAATGTTCTTGTCCTCAACCGCACGTTTTCCCTCTCTAAATCTACTCCTATCACTGCCAAACATCATTGATTGATCCTAGAATAGATAACAAAAAAATAGATATATCCAGGTTGCTTGAAAGCACAGTTTTACCCAAGATGAGAGCATTACTACATAAAGCTACATAATTTAATTGGATGCTGTACCTGTAGGTCACATTCTCCACCCTGATCACAGATAGGACAGTCCAATGGGTGATTTGCCAGCAAGAATTCCATCACACCCTCCCTGTGGGGTTCAAGAATTACAGTTAATAGGAACTTTTCACACTTTAACAAATAGACAGGTACAACCAAGCAGCTACAAAAAGCTTAAAAATAATAAACACAAAAATAAAGAGTACCTTGCTTTCCTGGATTTCTCAGAATTTGTCAGTATATTCCAACCCTTCATAACTGGCATGGCACAAGCAGCCACTGGCTATAATAATCATAATAAGGAAGAAAAAGCATATGAATATAATATATCTCTTTTTGGTAAGAACAATCCACTCCCCTCCTCCAAATCCTTACAGAGGTATCTGTTAACTAACACTTTGCAGAAATACGGCGGTATTTGCAAGGAGAAAAGAATAAAGTCTACCCAATATGAAGTTATTAGAAGTCACATATATTAATGTGCTATATAGAAAGGTTAATTGCCTTTAAGAAACAAGTTATGGCTTTGAACATGGAAACTATTTCAAGGAAATGAACTACGCTGGAAAGATAGAATGTATCCCTAACTATGTATTGAGGATGCAATGTCACACTAGGTTTTCAAGCATGTTAATCTCACACCTACAGACACAGGAGTAGGCTAAAAAAACAGAATTGGTGAAGCTGGAAGGCACCTCTGCAGATTCCAACCCTCACGGCCAAGTGGATCCAGAAAGCAGACAACCACTGTGAACAGGGTATCTCTGTACATAACACTGAGATGAAGCTAGATGAGGGAAGGGGGGAAAATTTGCTCACAGCAGCTGGAAATACAAAGATGTATGTGCTGATGAGGATCCAATTATTTATTTACAAAACTTCAACTAAGCTCTACACACTGCAGGAATTGTAACTCCTATAATATTCATGTAATACCTTGGGAGCTTTCTCTATTTCCACAAGGCACATCCTACAGTTTCCAGCAACAGAGAGACGATCATGGTAACAAAAACGGGGAATCTGAATTCCAACCTTTTCACAGGCCTAAAAAGAAGAAACAAAGGAAAATTAAATTGGAGTTGGATCCTTCAGCTCCACCTTGTAAATATAACTGACGCACGACTCAGAAATTGTGATCAAAGACATGTAAGATTATGAATTGCAAATATGATGTCTCTTCCAAAATGCATACTTGATTGGGAAAACTAAAATTGCCTTCTCCTTCATTCTTTCCTTTCCTCCTAGGAGAGAATTATTTTCACTGAGTGGGGGGGAAGGGTGGAGAGGAGAGTGGAGGGTGAAGGAAAAACCTTTAAAGACAGTATAAACAATTTAATGAAAAGTATGTAAAAGGCATGCTTTAAAAGGTTTAAGGAAGCAACAAGAGGTATAACTTCAGAAGATTCAACAACACAGATCATCCTTATAAGCACACTGTACTTTTTTGAATTCTGGAACACAGCCATTCTTTACATTCAGCACAACCTCAAAGCCTCTGAAACACTCTCCTATGCCATGTCAGGAGAAGAGACAGGACACAGACAACAGGTCTCTCCACAGAACAGATGGAGGGGGGCACTTTCTTGCAGGAAATCCCCATGTCAGAAAGAAGCTGTAGTACTATGCTAGAGAACAAAAGCTGCCACAATAAACGCTACCAATTTCAAGACATGGGCATATACCAGAAATCAGCAAAGCACACTTGGATTAAGAGAGCCACCAGAACCTAATTCATTAGAATATTACTATCTATAGCATATGCTTATTTTGAAATACAATCCTGGTCCTCTGTATACAAAGTTACTGATTTGTTTAGGCATTAAGACTCCCTAGGAGGAGTCTGTCATATCATATTTCTTAAATGGCAATTTTTAAATTTATTTGTTGCTTACATGTGTATCATTAGAAAAATAAGTCCTTCCTTCCCCTTCACTTTATGGCTGCTGAGAACTAGAAAAGGAGTGATTTAATATTTAGTCTGAAAAGCTGCAATAATGATTGCAAGCTGGGAGAACCAGGTCCCATCGCTTCCCCCACAAAGGCAAAACCACTGTAGAAGAATCATTTTGAATCATAACCACAAACAACTTGCAGAATATCCTCTGTTTGCCTGACACACCATTCCAACAAATAAGGTGCAAGAATTAACAAGACTACCAGCTCAGTTTGTATCAAGACAAAAACAGAGAGATGCTATAGTTCTTATAGGTTGAGCAGAATCCTTCAGAAAGGATACTGTGATCTTTAACAGCTAGAATTGCAAACAGAATTTATGCAAGTCTGTTATGGCATTGCACAAATTTTTGCAGCTTGGATTCAAGTTGTAACCCTCTTCCTTCAGTCAGACCTGGCAGATACTGCTCTCAAGCAATGAGCTCCCTAAATAATTCTGCTAAAGGAAACTACTTCATAGACAGTGAAAGCATCCCTACAGACCTGCTAGAAAATATGTTTTTTTTTGCCTTATGTAACATAGCAGGCTGCAAAGCAACACGGAGAGATGAGGAGCTGAAGGAAAACCGAGTGCGCTGTCCACCACACCTGAAGCACGGTGGTTCCCGGGTTCACCAACACAGGATTGCCATCCACAAACACCTCTATCTGGTTGCTGGCTGCTGTGGTAGTTGTGCGCCCTGGGACACAGAGGAAAAAAAGAAGTTTTAATGATGACTCAAGTGCAGACAGGTGCACAGCGCTGTTAACACCAGGTCTGTGCACCCCAAAACGCCACACTGAACATCAGCCACTCCAAAACACGCTGCTTAACAAGCCAGAGAGCCGCGAACGAGCTGCAGGGCTGCAAGGCGCAGCCGGATTCTTACCGCACACCCGTGGGGACAGGGCGACGCCGGCCAAGGCCCTGTGCGCGGCGGGCAGTCGCAGCATGGTGCTAACGCCTGGCGGGGGACAAAGCAGAGACGCGGCTGCGGCGTTCGAACGCTCCCGAGCGTTTCCAAGGCGCAGACGGGTACCTTCCGCAACGGCCGGGCGGCGGCGAAGGCCTGCAGGAGAGGCGCTCTGCCGCGGGTTCGCTATGCGTGCGCCGCCGGCCGCGGCAAAGGACCAGCGCGAGCGGTGCCGGGCCCTCACAACGGCCGCCGACTCAACGGGGTCACCTTGGAGGCGCCGCTCCGCTCCGTTCCGCGCCGCTTGTCCCTCGAGGGCAGCGCTGCCGCTCCCGGCCCCGCTGCCCGCGCCGCGCAGAGCGGCCGCGGCCCTCCCGCCTCAGCGCGCGGCGGCCGCCGTTACCTGCGCGCCTGGCGGTGCCGGGGCTTCACCCGCCGCAGCCCCGATGGCGGCGCGCTCGGCTCTTTCCGCCGCCCTCTTCGGCAATCTCCGGAGCCGGCGGCGCCCGCCCCTTCCTAGCGAGCGGCCCGCCAGGGGAGGCGCCTTCGGGTATTTCCGCCACGCGGCGGAGGGCAAGAGCAGCCGCTCGGCAGTTTCCGCCGCTTCCCGCCGCTAGCCTCGGCCATCTTCGGCAGCTTCCGCTAGCGCCCCCGCACTACCTGGGTGGGAATGGGATGCATTGAGGTAGCGAGCATAAAAAGTTTTACCATCCCCATCACTAGGATCCCATTCACTACCCCAGCCTTCCTCTGCACTTCTAATATGCGTAAATCTCGCCGCCTGAGCGGAGCGGCTTAAAAAACGCCGGGAACTATTTCGCGGCCGTCGCGGATGGACACGCTGCGCGGGGCTGCGCAGTGATCGCGGAGGGATACCCCTCCCGCTATATAAAGGCGGCACGCGGGGGAAGCGGCCTCTTTCCGCAGCGGAGGGGCTGGGGGTGTGCGTGCTGCGCCGCTGCCGCCATGGGCTTCGGGGACCTTAAGTCCGCCGCCGGCCTCCAGGTGCTAAACGACTTCTTGGCCGACAGGAGCTACATAGAGGGGTGAGCGGTGGTGGCGGGGAGTGCAGCCGGTCGGAGCGGGGGGCGTGGGTGGCTGCTGAGGCCGGAGGCGCCGCGCGCCTTCTCGCACTTTCCACGGCGCCCGCGCCGGGCCCGGCGCGCTCACTCGGGCCTCCTCCGCAGGTACGTGCCCTCGCAGGCCGACATCGCCGTGTTCGAGGCCATCGCCGCCCCCCCGCCCGCAGACCTGTGCCATGCGCTCCGCTGGTACAACCACATCAAGTCCTACGAGAAGCAGAAGGCCAGGTACGGATAGAGCACGTGTGCAGGCTTGGGTCCTAAACGTTGTGTTTCTTTTTCCAACTTCCACAAAACTGTTTCTCGGTAGTCTCACAGCTGGCACCTGATAAAACTTTTCACATTAGACCAGGAATAGCCCTGGGAGTGAGTAGGATAGATCACTTGTATGGCAGCTGCATTCGCTTCTCCTAGTCTGGTACTTCTGGAAGTTGTTTCTGCTGCTGGGACTTGTGCATGGGCTTATGAAAAGGGCTGAGTTTTGCTGCTGCCTTTCTGTGTGGGTAATTCTTCTGAGAGCTGGGAATTACCCCGATAAAGGCAACACCAAAATGGGCAAGGGACTGTTGCAGTAGACTTCAGAGATGGGCATAAAGTGCTTAGGTGGTTAAGTGGTTCATTCACACTTTGAAGACAAGTTGCAAATCAATGACTTAAAATGTAGAAGCACCTTAAAAGAGAGAAAAGTATGAAAGCAAATGTTATCTTTTTTTCTTTTTTAGTGTTTTTAGTGTTCATGAAAAGTGCTGTTTTGACATCCATGGAGACTGCAGGCCTCTCTTAAAAGGTACAGCATAGGTAGTGTCAGTATTGCTGCACTGCCTCCTCTGCGTGCCTCAGTCCTGTTTTGGAGGGAACTCTTGTAAAATTCAGTGGCTTAGTCACCTGTCTGTTACTGAAGCTCTTTGTATCCTAAATGGGACTGAGATTTTAAAGCTTCTTCACAAATTCCACTCTGTGGAAAATACTACTAGTTACTATAAACTAAAGCTAGTTTTGTTATTGTAACAGCAGTTCATGGTCACAATAGAACTACAATAACCTAGAGGGGAAGAGTATTTCAGGCCACATAGGAACTAGGAAAATGTGAATGGGAGGCTGATAACTGCCTACACAGAATATTTTAGAGATGAGCAATTGCACTCAGGCTCTTTCCTTACACTTATGTGGTATAGTGTGGTATTAGGCAGGATCATTGTTGCTCTGAAGAGTAGTAGCCTCTGCATAGAGGACTTGTAATTCTCTTGGTATATTAGGAGTGCTTAGTGGTGGTTGTTAGAGAGCTTCTCTTTTCAAGTGGCAGAATGGGGAGGGGGTTCTTATCACAAATCTTTTCCATAACTGTACTGTAAATTCACTGTGAAGTTGACAGTATTTGAATTGATTTGAGTGTGTCCCTAATATCTGCTGATTTTTAGCTTGCCAGGTGTAAAGAAGGCCCTGGGAAAATATGGTCCTGCTGATGTTGAAGACACAACAGGGGCAGCCACAGACAGCAAAGATGATGATGACATTGATCTCTTTGGATCTGATGATGAGGAGGTACTGATACCTTGGGGTTGAGGGGGTGGTTTCTTCAGAGATGCTTTCTCATTTTTGAAATAAAACTTGGGAAGGTAAAAGGATGGGATACGAAGGAATATGTCACAACGAAATATTGTCTTTGACTGGCTGCATGATGAATAAAACAAAAAATCACCATCTTTCGGCTGACAGTTGTGATGATTTGTTTTTGCCTGACTAGATGCCAGTCAGATTTATGATGCTTTAAAGATGTGAGTGCTTGGAGCTTTCCTTTGACTTTGGCTTTTTCTTTCAGGAAAGTGAGGAAGCAAAGAAGCTAAGGGAAGAGCGCCTGGCACAGTATGAGTCTAAGAAATCCAAAAGTATGTCTGCTAAGAACTTTTTGTTACCATGTGCTTGAACAGGAGGGTCAGACAACAGATTTGTTATCTGTAATAGATAAACTTTACTTGACTGGCATTAGCAGAAGTAATTAGCTTTAATTTGCTGCACCAAGAGGCCAAACCTTGCCTGCAAAGAGATGGTCCCAGGTTTTTCTTTGAACAAAATGCATGTGAAGCTGGTATAAAATGCACCAGTACTAGAATCTCTGTTCTTTGCCTGCAAGAAGGCTGGCCACAAGTTGAGAATGAAAGCAGGGACTCCACAGCTACTGGTCTGGAACTGTTCAGAACTGTAGCAGTTGCAGGATTCCAGCTGTGGAAGATAAACTGTTACGTCGTACTGAACTCCTCAGGTCATGTATCTTCTGGGGAAGACTTTCTCTGTAACTAACAGTGGCAGCTGCTTAAAGTGTGCTTTCTTGTGAATAGTTTCTAGGATCATAAGTATTTAAATATTTTAAAATTTTAAGAATATTTTATCTTTAGGTAATACTTTTAAATATCTTAAATGCAAATGTATATATGTAAGCATATATTAAGAATTGGTTTTTACTTCCTGACAACTTAGAGTGGTTTTCTTCTCTTTTTGTTTCCCCTAGAACCAGCTGTTGTTGCAAAGTCATCAATCTTGCTTGATGTGAAACCTTGGGATGATGAGACAGACATGGCCAAACTAGAGGAGTGTGTTCGAAGCATTCAAGTAGATGGTTTGGTCTGGGGATCGTGTAAGTAAGAGAACTTCAAAGCAGGGAGAGGGATGCATGTAGCAGAGTTTCAATAATAGTATTAGCAGCTATCTTAAGATTCAAAGAAGGGTGATTATTTAATCTATGCACTTTTAAAGAGATTTCACAAACCAGAGTCTATTAAATGTTTTCTTTCTTTTTTTTTTGACAGCCAAGCTAGTACCAGTTGGCTATGGTATCAAAAAGCTTCAGATTCAGTGTGTTGTTGAAGATGACAAAGTTGGAACAGATATGCTGGAAGAAAGAATAACAGCTTTTGAAGATTATGTACAATCAATGGATGTAGCTGCTTTCAATAAAATTTAAGTCTTGCTATATCTAGAATAAATGTAATGGCAAAAATATAGCTGTGTCTCTGGCTAATGCAATATTAGATTGATCTCTTTAATGTCAAAATTGGCTGATGGGTAAATAGAACAGATTAATCATGAGTTTCAGGGCTGCTCCATGCCCTATAACCCATTGTAGTACCAAATCTGTGATCAAAGAAATCAGAAAAAGCTTGTACTTACTGCCAATACAGCTTTTCAGAAATCTTGTACTTACTGCCAATACAGCTTTTCAAAAATCTTGAAATGCCCTTTGTTCCATGGGGTGTCATCCTTGGGATATTTTTTACAATTTGGAAAGAGGGGTGGTTTTAAAGGAAAAAGCACAGGGCAAGTGCAAGTAACTTGTAGTTGCTGTATAGAAGTTTTAACACCTTATGTTTAAGGGTGGTGACCAAATGTTTATGTCCCTTGCTGAAAGCCAGATTTTTTTTATCATCTTTACTGAATATGAAGAAAGCCAAGTTAAAGGCAACATGGAGGAGCTGTAGTGGGCTAGAGAAAAACCGCTTTCAACTTTATATTTTATGTGGCCCAAGGCTGCTGTGGGAAGCTTGCATGATCTATTTAGACTTGGAGCTCCTTTTTCTGAGGTGGTGTATTTTTGCACTGGAATTGCAGTGGTAATTGGGCCTTCCTCACTGTCACGAGTTCTGATATTGGGATAATGGTCATTAAAATCTTTTTCTATGCTAAACTGCACTAAGAAGACTAGTGACAGCTTTTGTGACAACTGTTCCTGACTGTTTCGAGGTCTTGGTGCATCTCAAAGCACAGGAAAGCACTGGTTATCCTTAGAGTAGACTTCTGCTTAGAAGATGCTTTTAACTTAAAGNGACTTGGAGCTCCTTTTTCTGAGGTGGTGTATTTTTGCACTGGAATTGCAGTGGTAATTAGGCCTTCCTCACTGTCACGAGTTCTGATATTGGGATAATGGTCATTAAAATCTTTTTCTATGCTAAACTGCACTAAGAAGACTAGTGACAGCTTTTGTGACAACTGTTCCTGTTTCGAGGTCTTGGTGCATCTCAAAGCACAGGGAAGCACTGGTTATCCTTAGACTTCTGCTTAGAAGATGCTTTAAACTTAAAGACGCCTAGGGGGCAGTCTGTGCCTTCCACAAGGCAGCTCTGTTCGCCTCCTGTGAGGTTTACTGGTTATGGTGATTATGTGCCAAAGCAAAGGAAGATCTAGTATGGATTGATAGTCTTATATTTGAGGATGAAGTATGCTCTGGTATAAAACTGAATGCAAAAGTAAGGGTGTGCACAATAGTTATACTAGGTTTAGCTCATATAAAGACTTGCTTACATGGGTGCAGATTGGTTTCAGATTTGATTTTCGACCTCTTAAGGATCAAAGAATCCCCCAGAACTGAACTGTTTTCCAAAAATTAATGCTAAATAACCCCTGGAGCAATGTAGAGCTTCCAGACAAATTCATGTTTCTAGGCCTTCATCATGTGGCGCTAGAGAACTGCTGTGACTGGAAGGGCAGCTTGTGCTGTGCCACGTTGGCTGCTGGCACGGAGGTGCTCGGAGCTGCGTAGCCAAACTCCCTGTTCTGGGCTTTGCTCAGCAGCTGCGTGTGCTTTCTGGTACAGCAGGTCCTGTTTCTCTTTGTCTAAAGGTCTGCCAGCTTCAGGTTATGTAAAGGCTTTGTTTTGTAATTCACTTTAGAGAAAGAAAAGGGAAAAAAACCCTGCCTGCCAGAGGTTTAAAGAACTGAAAGTGTAATTACAGGCTCTATCCCTGCATTCCATAAGCTCTTAACAACTAAGAGACCAGCTCTATCCTGTGCGCAATTATTTTAATGCAGGCTCCTTCGTCTATTCTATAGCTGTTGCTTCTACTAACCATGTAAGTTACTTTTAGTGATTTGCACATGCTGCTGTTAAAAAAAGATTATCAAATACTGTATTTTTTTTCCCCTTAGCCATCACCCTTTACAACATTCCAATCAAAGCATTTATTCGACTTTTAACCTCTTTCTTTGACCTTGAAATTAAAGCTGTAGGTTGCTTTAATGTTTTGATTTATAGTCTGTAACTTGGCTAAGTACAGCACTGTGTGAGCCATGCATCTGGCCTGAGAAAACTGGGTTTTATTTTTGTATGTGGTTTGTTTATGCTCGGAATGCATGTACAAATTCTCCAATACTCCTTTTCTTCAAGACAGAAGAAAACTTGCTGCACAGGAAAATACATAAAATGATTCAGAGTACATTCTCTTCAGTTGCAGAATAGATACCTGTGCATGTGATTCTTGCAGAAATGATGCAGAGAGAGTTTTGTGGCTGATCTTTGTGAGTAAGTTTGTAGTTACTTTGCAAAGCTGTTAATCCATTGCTTTCCATAAGACAGAACACATTTTGGCCTTCCTGCATTATGGAATTCTATTCTGTAGCTGTTTTATATTTATTTTAGGCTTTAGCTCAAGGTGTTGGTTAGATGCTGGCCCTCTAGTTCTTATCAAAAGAGCATTTTGAAGTACTGATCCCAGCAAAGCACTGAGTTAACATCTGCTAATTTTATATAGGACATAGCACACACATTTCAAAAATCAAATTCTTTATATATATCAATATTCATGCTCATGTAGCTGCCATGCAAAGGTGAAAAATGAAATAAATCTTACTTCCTGAAGCAGAGAAAGGACAGAGATTCTTTCATCTTGCAAAACCTTTGCAACGAGTTTTTCTAAGAATACCGTCACCCCATGCTGCTGCTGAGAAAAGCAAACGAACACGCTCTCGGGAGACAAAAACATTTTATTACTCCACCTGGAGTATGGTCAGGAGCATAGCAATAACACATCATTCTGAGAAAGGTATCAGAGGATGCCTGAAGAAATGCAAAATGATTGATTTAAGGCATACTGAGTAGTGTGGTGCCAAAAAATAATCATGAGTCACTCTGTACCAGGCACTGAATGACTCAGAGGAAAGACTGCTGCCTATCAGTTTTCCAGCCCAAAGTTAAACACACTGAACTTCCACTGATCCTGCTTTAACTCTCCAACTTTCAAACCAAAGAAATAGTTACCAACCACAGTCAGGCTGTTTCTGTTTGTACAATCACCACTATACAGATGCACTCGTGTGTGTGTGTCCATATACATAAATATTTGCTTTTGTATGAAATGTATTTACATATAAGTAATATTTATATTGGAAATAAGGTCTTATATAGATTGCCAGGCCATAGAAACTAGGCAGGTAGGTCATCTGAAAGGCAGTTTTCTTCTACCCTCCATGGTCTAAACAAAGGAAACGTTGGTCAAATTTACACATTTTTTCATGCTTCTACTTTTAATGATCTTTTATCTCACATTCAACTTAATTCAGTGGTTTTGCCTCAGATACTGGTCCACTCCACTTAGCACATATATATGGCCGTGTGACTCTACAGCAAGGAACAAGTTGGAGTGGAAATAATTTCATTGGGACTGTTGCCTCTCTCTTGGTGGAGTGTTATTTCCCAGCTACATGATCCTGCCTCTCAGTTTGGCAAAGGAGTTCAAATTTCGCTGCATGCTTTTAACAGAACTGCTGAATTCACTGTATCCAATTTTGTTAAAGTTTGCATTCAGCTGAAGAAAATGTTAAATTACTTCTTAACCTTTCCATAAAAGGTTAAAAAAAACTTTTTTAAAAAAGCAACTGATTGCCATGAACATCTTTAAACCTGAAGCCTGGAGAAAGTATGTCTGTCTGTGTGCGTGCTCAAGGGATCTTCAGCTTCTCAAAAAACATTTCTAGTAATTCTGCTCCTATTTCAAAGGAGTCAAATATGTATATGAAATCTCCTTGGTATTGTACACCCAACTAGTAAAAAGAACACAAGGAGTGTAAGCTGAGCAGCAAGCACACTGATTTTCATCTTACACTCAACTAGATAAGGCAACGGGTAATGGTAGAAATCAGGATTTATGTCTGTGTCGGTTTTTTTTAACAAGAGAAGGGGGCAATTCTGTATTCTCTATATTGGGATTCCTCTCTCACTGGAAAGGGGAGCTGCTAACTGCTTTGCTTAGATGGGATGCAACCAGGATATTCCTTCTCTAAGCAGCACTAGACACTCAGGGCTGATAACCCACTGACATATGGCCAGGAGGGGATGAGGATGCCCAGATCTAGAGCATTGTCAGTGACAGCAAGAAGAAATATTATTAGTTGAGTTTTTTTTTCTTTTTTATATATATCAAGGTGGTATGGAACTGCAAAAAGAAAAAAAAAAAAGGATTAATAACAGAAATATTCACATTCCTGTTCCAAAGCTCAATTAGAGCTGTTCCAGTTATGTTGTCAGCTTTCAGCTCAGGCTCTTTGCAACCACACCACACCCAAATGATGTGTCCTGTAAAAACCTTCCAAGGCAAGCAGCGTGCACAACTCAGCCAGCTGTTTACATAAAACCATGTATGCAAAGATGCACATCTGATGGCAGACGTGAAGAGGAGAACATCTCCAAGTCTCCTGCCAGTTATTCTGGGGAGGGACGGTGACACGGGCGCTCACTGCGCGGTTTCACAGTGCGCAGGCGCGTTAGTGTTGTCCGAGCTCCACAGCTGCTCGCTGACGGTCCCCGAGCGGCTCACTTCCCACAGCGCCAATTTTAGCACTTCGGAGACAGTTGTCTTGACTTGGGCCTGGAACTTCTTGCTAATCAGAACATAGAGGATTGGGTTAAGGCAACTGTTGATGAAAGCAAGGCCAGTGGAGAGGGGGATGCCATCCTGCAACAAGCCATGCAAGTTTTCATTATGGTGAGCAGATAGCTCCACGATGCTGAATATGTGATACGGAGTCCAGCAAACAAAAAAAGCTACAACTACTGCAATGATGGTCCAGAAAAGCCTGCTGGAAGTTAGGACAGTTCTCTTCTTCACCTTGACAATCAGCAGTGAGTAGCAAATGACCATGGTGACGAGGGGAAAGAGGTAACCAAATGCAAGTCTCACCCAGATGAGAATGTGGTGTCTCAGCAGAATGAGTTCTCTGTCATGCATGTGAAAGTTGTTGTAGCAAAGGGTGATGTTGTTGAGAATTGTAGTTGTGTCTCTGAAGTATAAAGCAGGGCCACCGATAACTGCAGCTGAGATCCAAATGATCCCACTAAGAATGAGGGTGTTCCTTATATTCCGATACTTATAGGAAAAGACTGGATGGACTAGGCGGATATAGCGGTCAAGGCTGATGAATGTCAGGAAGAAAACGCTGGCAAACATATTAAGTAGTGCAATGAATGAGTTCATTTTGCAGAGCCACTTCCCAAAAGGCCAGTGGAAGCCCATTGCCACGTAGGTAATATAAAGGGGCAAGAAGAGAACAAAGATGAAATCTGCAATGGCCAGATTGAGGAACCAGAGCGTAGAGACAGATTTATCCCACTTAAAGCCCATAAACCAGATGACGATGGCATTACCTGGCACGCCCAGCAAAAATGCCACGCTGTAAAAGGAAAGGGAAATCATATGGGCAATGCTGAGGGAGGACTGGGGTGATTCATCTTCCTCAGACAGGTCGTAGATATAAGAGTAATTCTCAAAGTCTTCAAATTCCATGATGCACAGTTGCTTTCTGGGGAGGAAAAGAATCAGAACTGTCAAAGGGGAACTGTTTTACTGCACTGCAAATAACAACCTGTAATTCTTCAGAGTTTTTCATCATAAAATAAATACATTGACTAGGTTTCACATACCTAACATTTTTTAGCCGTCAATTATTAGTACAAAGTTTATAAAGTATTTTAGGCTACAGACATTTCAAGTAATACTCAGATCAAGAGAAACAACATTTTAAATCTGCAAGGTTTTACTGAAGTATTGACTGTATTATTTTCTAACCAACTTTGGTATTTTACTACTCTGCTCCTGTTGGAAGCAACTTTTATGGATCACATCCGTAACAGAAAATAAAAAGAACCGAGCATGTGGGCAAAAAGTGTTTTTGCAGACACTCAGCATTTAACAAATAAAAAACACCTTGCTCATAGGTGCTCTAGGCTTAGAGATCCTTTTCAAGAAATTTGGAAATTAGATCTTAATTATTGAAACTGCAAACAAAGAAACCAGACAAATGTAAGCCTCATCAACAGGAAAAACTGCCCACAAATATTGACTAGCATGCCAGAAAATGACATAATGAATAAAATGCCATATTACTGGCTAGAAATAGTAGATCTAATACTCCAATTTCTAGAAGAAATTTACAGTAATAGTTGACACACTAATGCAAAAAAATAATGTTGTAGAGTTTTAAAGTTTCTTTCTATCAGGCAGAATTCACAAGTGTAACAAAAAGTACAATGAGAACTCAGTGCTATAAAATGTTATTTTTTCTTCTGCCAGAGAAAAACAAAGCATCTGAAACAGCAGATCCTGAAAGAGTTTATTACACAGTAACATGTTAAAAAATATAAATCAAAATACTTGATTTCTAAGTTAACTTGTCTAGACTCTTTTTGAATTCTGTCAAAGCTGAATCACTACCAAATCTCTTCAAACTTTAATGAGAAAAGATGATGGATTAAAACAAGGAATCTAGATCTTCCAGCTAAGACAATATTTGAACTCAGGAAATGTTGGCTCTGGTACAAATTTCACAGCTTAAAATATAGACTATTGTAAGAACTGCATTACTTCCCGAGAGAGTCAGGTACTTTGATTATATTATCATCTTTTTTGACATTAATTTGCTGGTGAATTTATTCCTCCTCGTTTGATAAGGAAATAACATATAGAATTGTAAACTTTCCCTGCATTTTGGAACTGCCTCTTTTTTTGTTTAAGTTTTTGCAGTAGTGAATAATAAAATTAGTTTGGTCTTTCACAAGGTAAGCACATGCATATATTTATCCATTTAATACAGACTTAATTTCAAGTTTATGTATAAATCCTACTGGATTCAGGGGGCTCATTTCAGCTTTTCATGCTGAAATATTTTGCTGAGCCACAATTGTAAGAACTATATTTTTATAATGCAGAGCTGAATTTTAAATTGGGCCCCTGTGTTTCATGCAATAATACAAATATTTTTCCTCCTTTTGCTCACCACAGAGGATCATTTAACTTTGGGCAGGGGCTGTACCTGAAAAATACCAACATTTCCATGAATAGGGGTAGAAGAAGCATGGGAGCTGCTTTTTGCTCTTCCTTTAAGCTATAGCTAGTCTAAGCAGCTGCCACACCACAAAAGAAGGAAATTCTGCAGCAGCAAGGGATGTAGAGGAGGAAACATAAGGAGCATATTTCAGGGGGAAAGGCAAACAACTGTGGTATTATTCCACAAGTGATCTGAGAAAAAGGTAACATGTGAAAGAAAATAAAGCCTCCCAGGAGAACAACATCAACTGTAAAAGCTATAGCTGGAAATATCTTGCTGATTCAGTCACCGGAGATGCCTGACTAGCTTTTTTTTTTTCTTTAATAAAAAAGGCAGTGTCTTGGTTTTCTTCTATTGGAAAAGCTTCTTGAACTTAAGCTACAATTTTTCACACAGGAATCTTCTCTTAAAACTAAAAAGGAAGGGTGTGGGAGGGAGAGGAGGGGGGAAGCAGAAACGTAAGCCAAATGAAAAAGCCAGAAAGACAGCAAAACAGATAGCAAATAGAGGCTGAGCAAGAAAAGCACTTAGAAATTCTGCGCTCATGCTGTGGCCCAACTAAAACTACAGCCCTACACAGATGCACAGGGGCTTGACAAGAGCACCTAGATGGTCAGAGCAAATGTTCTGCTGAGCTTTATCACCATTTGCAGGTCTCTTCATCAGCTGAACTTGCTGCCCTGGCAGGCTGTGACTAAGAGCAGAGTATGTCCAGATCAGAGCTGACCATGGGTGAGCCTGCCCATGCATTTCTGAGCGCTTGCTCCATCGCAGAACTGAAACTTAGTATGTGCTTTTGGAGCTTTTCTCTGCATTCCTGTAATTCCATTAACTTTTGCTGACTAAAGGACAACAGGAGTGGGGGCTCAGGAGGAGGATGCTTACAGAACCACAGCTGCAAAAAAAGAGGTATTCATGGATGTAACCTTGCTCCAAAGAGTATTTTACTTGTTTTGGAAAGTTTCATCACATAAGGAAAGTTATGCATGTGCACACATATTGGCAGGATTAGATTTTTTATTTGTAAATGAATGGAAAAGGTTAAAATAAAAAGTTGTGCAATTCTCTCTTGTTTTAAAAATATATTTTAAAAGCCAATATAGTCTGTTCTGTCAGAAGGTTGTGATAACACTCGCCCTTTCTAATTTACATCAGTTTGAAGGAATGTTATTTGGTTAGCTGTCCTAATCAAATGATGCTTACTGGGCTGCATTTAGATAATTACATGCCCCGTGGGGGTAGACTCTGCACCAAACACCAGTACCACCCATCTGAATCATTTTTTTCAAACAAAACATCTGCTGAGAAATGGTATAAACAAGAAGCCATACCACTAATATCTTAAAGAACACTACATTTGGACATCAAGGTTAGTAATTGGATTTGTACATGTTTTTGCCTGTATGCAGAAATAGGGCATCAAACTGGATTTACCACATTAATATATAAATGCAATTAACACCTACATTCCCATGACTAATAAAGTTTGCTTTTAATATTCCCAAGAGCTAGCACAATGCAACAATACTTGGATTCACACATTTCCTCACTATATGTGTAATCACTAAACCCTTTTTCCCCCTAAAAATAATAATGGCAGTAACAAGCATGTGATAAGTACCCCAAAAATGTTCATTTTATATGTAGAATTTCAATAATGATGTACAGCAGAAGGGAAACATAGGTAAATAAATATCAAATATGTATCAAACCTCATTTAGTTTAAAATTCCTCTATGGAGAGAGCACACCTCTACATGCATTGAATTTTGAGGAATTATTTTTCCAAGCTTATGTTTTTCCCTTGCCTCTCATTTCTAGTCTTCTAACACAATAACTCTTTAGCAGTGGATAAAAAAACAAAAGCAGGAGGAGGACTGCTTACTACTGTGTCCAACACACAACAGACTCTGTGAGTAGGACTTCGTAAAATTGCCAATTCCATCTGCAAAGCCCAGGAACATCTCCAGCTGACACCCACATATCCAAAGTGCTTTTATAACAGGATTCACAGCCTTGATCAAGGTAAGGATCAGGAAATGACGATTTTTACTTTTCGGTAACTTTCAAACATCATTCAGCGGGGATATTTCTTTGTTTTTGAAATATACCAAGTCCCAAATACATTTTTTTTTTTTTTTTTTTTTGAGAGGAACTGTTTTGCAGCTCAGACCTAGGGCTTGAAAGTGAAGTTTTACTGGTTCTGTNTTTTTTTTTTATTTATTAATTTTTTTTTGAGAGAGGAAGAGCTGTTTTGCAGCTCAGATCCAGGTCTTGAAAGTGAAGTTTTACTGGTTCTGCCACTGACTCCCTGTATATGATTTCCAGGCTTGGAAGACTCTTCTATGAACCTGTCTGCAAGCAGCAGCCCAGTAGAGAAAACAACCCTTTTGCCAGCAGTTTCTCCTTGGTTTTGAGGCCTACTGCTACAAGCGGTAAGGGAGGCTTGGCATAGTGCACTGCTCCAGTCTAGCCGGTCCAATGTTGCAGAAAAGGAGCCAAAGGGAGGAAAATATTTTTTGGTAAACAGGAAAGTGTGGTTAGAAACCTTGCAGTAGGCACTGGGGCAGCTACAGGTTACAGAACTGTGTTGTATCCCATTTGGATGAACACACCCAAGTTTACTATTTAAATAAAAAGACAGGATGAAGTCTGAACAGTCCGTATAAAGTGTACGCTTAGCACTTGTTCTCTGACTGGTGTCTCTTCCTGTTTGCTGAGGTCACAAGTACCTCAGAAAACTGACCTTCCTTAATTTAGTTGCTTAATTATGAATACAGTTGCATGATTTTAAGCAAGCAAGTTTCAGAATGTTTAACCAGAAGGTTTCATTTCCTGCCCCCATCTGTGAAGTAGACATTAATTACTGAATGACTTCATAGGAATATTACAGGCGGACACTCAGTTCCAGACAAATCTAAAGAAACACATTATTAAATATATTTCTAGAATTGAAGAGTGCAGAGCTGCTGGGAAGANGAGGTCACAAGTACCTCAGAAAACTGACCTTCCTTAATTTAGTTGCTTAATTATGAATACAGTTGCATGATTTTAAGCAAGCAAGTTTCAGAATGTTTAACCAGAAGGTTTCATTTCCTGCCCCCATCTGTGAAGTAGACATTAATTATCTGAATGACTTCATAGGAATATTACAGGCGGACACTCAGTTCCAGACAAATCTAAAGTTATTAAATCACGTTATTAAATATATTTCTAGAATTGAAGGGTGCAGAGCTACTGGGAAGAGATTTTACAGTGAGCCGTATGCAGGCTCATTCCAGCAGGGAATTCCAGGATCAGGTATCAACTCAGAATCACATTTTTTCGTAGCTCTCTGCTACAAGTGGCTGGAGTTGCATTACTTTGCCACATTATAGTATTTCGGAAAACTGACCCATACAGACAACCCAGGCAAATGACTGGATGTACTTGAACAGAACAGCTTTTGTCCCGCTTGAAACGGCTTCATGCAGCAGTGGGGCTTCAGGCGCTCTCTCGCTCTGTGCCACATGCATCCTGTCTGACCAGGGGAAGTCGTTTGACCTCTCCGTGCCTCAGCTCTGAGGTCACTGGAACAGCTTTGGAAGGAAATACATTTAGTTTTCAGTCTAAAATAGAAGACAAACAAAGCGGTTACAATTTCCGTTCACTTTGCATGATGGAAAGTCTTCCTAGGAATCAAAGTTCTCTCAACACTGTGCAAATTAGCATTCAGTTTAATTACACAGGCCACTTACGCAACTTACTTGGGCTGCAGTCAGTGCAGCTTCTCCAGTTCAACCCTCATCACTTCAACAATTAATGGAGTGAGCCAAAGAAAGAGCTTATTCATTGTCTGTTGGTTAAAAATGCAAATATTTGAGTGGCAATGCCTAAATCTCTTTGTCCGGGGTAATAAACAGTGCTCAGAGCCTCTGCTTGGCCAGTTAGGGGTCACAATAGGCCCCTGAGTTCATAGGAAAATCATGGTTTGCAGAACTGGCTGTCTCAACAGTTAACTACATAAAAAGGGATATATTTCACATCTCCTTCTAATGTTTTTACAAATCATTCTGAGCTTTTTACATTCTAAGTGTATGATGTATGGTTATGTCTCAAGGAAAGCTGATTTGATTCACTTCAAATTTTCCATTTGCATGAGTCAGATGCTAGATAACAACTGGCTTTTCAGAAGATCCTGCTGTGTCTCAGCAAGTCTGGCTACTGAATTCATTTGAAAGCCCTCAAAGAAATTTTCATGAGACTTCTGAGGTGCTAAATTTTGAATTTATCTGCCTTCAAAGCCATAAACATGAAATTCACCCAATAGCTTATCTGTGAATTTCAAAACACAAATGGCTGAGCAAGTTTAAAGGTTTATGAATGTATCTGGGATGTATTTTTACAAAGACATCAATAAAGAACCTAAAGCTCACAGAGAATACTGATGAGATTACAAAGTATCACAAATTCCTATGTATATATATTTATTCCTAAAAATAAAAAGACAAAAAATAAAAATAAAAAAAATAATTGTAAGCCTTAAGCTGGCCTAAAGCTACTAGGAAACCAGCATGGGTACGCACAATGGCAGAATCAGGCTTTGTTTGTATGTTCCCTCCCTCCCTCTTGCTCTTTTACCTCTTGACTATTGTTTTAATGAACATTAGGAATACGATAATAAAACTACATCATAAGCTGTCCTGAATTAAATAGCTAGAATGGGTCATACAGTAGATAAGATATGTGACTGGAAACCTTTTCAAGACATGATGTAGAAATATTTGTTCTAGTAGACAAGACGAGACTGCAACTAACCATCACTCTCCCTGACGTCTCTCAATGATGCAGTGTTAGAAATGTATATGCAGTGAGCAGGCAAACATTCCATAAAATTTATGCCAAAAGCAATGTTCTCTGAGCAAGACCAAACACGACCTTCTTAGTCATAACACACGGCTCCATCTGTGGCACTGAAGTCATCTGACCAGATAATCACCTCATAACACGCTGCCCAAACAAACTGAGCATTACAGCAAAGCTATCAAACCCTTCTAGGGCAAATTCAGTCAATACTCATAAAAGAATGGTTTCAGACCAATACTTTTGCTGCCACAGAAATGTCAAACAACACACAGAAATCCCAACTTTATACTTAAATAATGACACTGTGATAGGAAAAATATCTACATGAGGTCTGGCTTGAATAGAGCAAATGGTCCAGACACTGGCTGCAATTAAGCGCACACTGTTTCCACCATGAGGGAGTTCATAAAGGCCTACAGCCAGCAAGTGTGTGCCATGGAAATGCAGATCCCAAGCACCAAGAGCTCCGTCCTCACAGAAGACACAGAAATTCCCATGTCCAGGGTGGGGAGCTCATGGTAACACTTGCTAGTGCTGGCTCACGCGCTCAACTCCCTTCTTTAACTGAGCTAAAAATGCAATTGTATGCAAGCGGTTGCTGTAACAACTGCAAGTCTATTATGTGACTGCAAATGGCAATACAGTGCCTAGCAGAATTAAGAAGAGAACAAATAGTTCAAATAGAACAAAATAGAAGAGAACAAAAATGGGCTTATTTTGGAAAAGGGGAAAAAAATCTAAGCATCCTTACAAGCAGATGCAAAGAGAAGTTTAGGAAAACTCTGCTATCTGAGGTTTAAACTGTGCTCTTATGTGATCTCCTATCACATGTGTCAGCACTGTCTGTTTGCACAGGCAATCGTAATGCACTGGGACTCACGCTCCGAGCAGCTGGCTTATGGACAAGGAGGCCGAGAATGACCTACAGGAAGACTGAGATTGCACCAAGTGCTAAATCTGTAATATCTGTCTGGTGCCTCAACTACAGGTCAGCCCTCCTTTCTTAAACGTAACGCCCTGCTCACAATGCCAAGGAAACGCAACGCTACAAAGAGGAGACCCTGCCTGGCTCTTCCCACACTGTGCCAGAGATGCCAGCAGCTCCCCAGACAGCCCTTGCAGACTCAGTTTGGTTTTCTCTACCCTGAGGAGAAACTGAACCTGGACCTACACCATTAATCTGGTATTGCAGGTACAGGACGTGTATCAGAGCTACTGAGACTCCTCGGTGACTGAGCCCAGCGTGACACCATGTACCATATTGACTGTCTCTTCAGCATTGAGGACATGTACTCTGCTGACATTTGTTCCAGGGAAGTTTCGCATTTTCTATTCTATTTCTATTCACATTTTCTATATGTGAAATAAGTTTCACATATTTCTATTCAATGCCACCAGTCTTTTTCTTTGGCTAACAGCCAAGGCAATAACTACATACCTGCAGCAAAGGAGATACCTGCTTTATTTTATTTATTTATTTTTTGTCATCACAGTGACTGGATCAATAAGATAAGGAATGTTTATATTTCTAGTTAAACACATCTTTTTACATTTTTTAATTTAAAAATTATATGAAATTGTTACTTCTCAATGGTTTCCCATTTGTGATGGAGCAAGGTTTTGAATAGAGTTCACGTGATTATTATACTTCTCTAAACATGTTTTTCTAATTATTATATTCCTTCATCAAACACACACTTCAATCAAAACTACCTCCTAACAGGCAGGAGTAAAGTGAGAACAGAGAATAAAAAATACAAAGGTTTCTTTCAGACCAGCAACTGTTGTCTCAGCAGATTGATTAACGCCGATTGAACATATGTTAGACATCAGCCATTCTGAAATTACTGCAGAGTGACAACAAGTCATTATAAAAAAAATCAAATCCTCCCCCTCAACAAGCCACGGAATCCCTATCAAATTTCAGACAAAAGAACAGTTTACAATCTGTTATACTTACAGTCCTCTCAGCAAGAAGAATTAAGAGCTGACCCAAGGGAAAATTAGCAACACAGCTCATCCTTCAAATATGCCTTCTTATATCCTGTTTTACTTTACATATTCATTTCCATTGCCCAGTCACACTGTCAGTATGTTTAGATATGTACTGCCCTCTGAATTTGAATTCTCTTCTTATAGGTGAATTCTACAACTTATTAAATCTACTTCAGCAGTTACTTGTAGCAATATTGCTATGACTATATTACTCTTGACACAAACTCTCGAACTGGTTTATTAGAACATGCAATTCTGAAACAGTGCTAAATAGATAAGCCAAGAATTTCAGCTGATGAGATAACATACTTCATTTTGTCCTCACAGTTAATATACTAGCATCATTGTGTCTAGTAGATTAAGCGTATTTACTTCCATAAGAGCATGCTTTTAATATTCCTACTCATACTGTAATTCTTTTATTTACTTTCAAATCAGCATCAAATTATCCCTGCCTGTATTTCTGGAACCTGAAAACTTCAGACTATTAAAAAAGTTTTTGAAGGGTTGGATATTTATCCATCTCCTTAGCGCAGCATTGGTAACACTCCCTAACACTGATGAGAATAGATGGTGCCTATGATTAAGGCATTAAACTAAGAGCCTGGAAATACTGGCTCTACAGGCTTTCCAACCTACCTCTGCAAATCCCTTGTATTTCATGCTGAATTTGACTCCAGCAGATAAGGAACACTTCCCTAAGGTAAGAGTTCAGGATATCCACAACGCATTACTCATTTCTTTCGTACAGACAACTATTCTTCACATTTCTGAAACACCTCAGTGGAAGGCTGTAAAGCTGAGCTGCTTGAAAGAGGATCACCAGAAAGGAGGAACAGGATTGTGGAATGCAGTATTACACCAATGCTACAGTGGCCAGTGTTTGCTAATCACTATTTTCCTCTCCCTTTCATCTAGCAAGCTTCAAAAGAGAACAAAACTTGCTGTGCGAAGCTCACACTTGCTGAAAGAGGCAAGTATTTTATGTTAGGAAAACACCCAAGGCCTTAGCCTTTGAGATCAAAGCCTCTTTGGTTGTAGGCACTATATAAGCACATAATGAGAGACAATTCCTGCTTTGTATATAATTAAAATAGAATAAACAGACACAAGGAGCGTAGGGAAAGGAACAGAATTTTCTTGTCTAAAGCCAAATAGCAGATTCAAATGTGGAGCGGAAGACAGAACTCAGACCTTCCCAAGGTAAAAAAAAATGAGGAGGCAAATATCTTCTGTGGAAAGAGCATAAAGGTATTGGTTCTTTATACTGATGCCTTGCAATTCTTCAAATATATCTTCTGAGAAGTATCAGAAAGGGCTATAAGAGAGGTATGTTTCTTTTTGTCTCCACAAGGTCACTGTAAAGTAGCAGTGAGTGCTGGAGAGATAATCTATGTTTACATGGTGGCATCTTCCCTTCTGAAACCTAAAGTCTCTTAGTTACTGTCTGCCCCAGTCACAGCAACCTTCTTACGTGGCAGTCTGGCAGGAGACTGGCTCCCACTTAGTTTCTTGTGACGCTCCGCACTGTTGCAAAACCACTAGCTTGAGACTGAAGGAATCTAAATCAAAACTTTATCAGAAAAAAATGAGTGAAAATTAGCCAAACATCCAGCCATGCAGTGACAGAGAACTGTTGGCACATTCCGTCAGACACAATGAATAAACAAACTAACACCAAGAGCACTCAGCAGACTGCAGTCCTCTGCAAAACCAGCTTATTGCTTGGAATGGCAGTTACTAAAAAATTAATATCTAAGAGCAGATGAAAAACTTCAAGTGAATTGTTAAAAATACAAGCAGAAGGAAATTCATTAAGGCATCTGGCTTTACTAGTACACAAAATTGTGAGCTTACCTCTTGAAACAAGCTAGCTATCAGAAATAAACACAACCTTAACAGTTTTTCAGAAGTTACTGATGAGGCTTTCAGCAGAGAAGAACTTCTTAGAACAAAAAGGCAGAATTAAGAATGTATAGAACATATAAATTGTAATACTGTCATCAATAGTTTATCTCTGCTCCCATGAGTTCACTGAAAATCTCTGGTAAGAAATGAACAATGAATCTTTGAGATAACAAAACTTCCTTGATTTATAATCCCTCTCTGCAAATGCACTTATAGCATCCAAATCATACATTTGTTCTCCGGTGTTGAACGCTCCTTGCTGTGCCAGAATCAAAGTGATTCTGACTGCAACTCTTAAGATTACTCACAATGCATATATAAAAGACTTGAGATTAAAGTAAACTTTATAGAACTTCTGTCCAGTTTGCCTGGAAAAAGTAGCTGAGAATTTTTTTGAAGTTAGGCAGAAGCTGCACTGTTATTAAAGAAATGTAAATGTGATTATCAGAATGTTCGGATTTCCTAATTTAATGCAGGCAAAACAAGAGTATGGAGCTAGTGAAAGCAAGTTTTCATAAGCAAGTTAATCCAGTTTCTACAAACCAGGTTTGGCTGATTCCTTCACGCTGATACAGTCTCATTCTTTCTCTCTTTTTCCTCCCTAGCTGCAAATTAATGATCATTTAAAATCATTCAATAATGCAATTTAATTTAATTAGAAAACAAGTCAGTTCTAATTTTAGAGACTCTGTATATCTTACTGAAAATCTACAAAATCATTTGTGATTTTTTTTTGCTTTGCAATGGTTTGTATTTAGAAAGGGTACAAGTGACTGATGTGGTTATCTCTGAGTCTGAATTAAGGTAGAATTCCATACTGTTTCACTGTGTGATGATATAAAAGAGTTCACATCTTCCTGTCCCTTCCTTGAAATATTCTTGTTCATAACTGCTAAACCCACACCCTTCTATCTTATTTTGTGATGATTAGGGTATGTACACACACACCTGCCAGTTCAACTTGTAACAGCACTTTCTAATTCTGCATAAGCATTTTTTTCAGGTTTTGTCAAACTGTAACTTGAAATTGGAGTGATTTCCAATTTCTATTCTAGAATCTATTTAGATCAGGACCAACACATTGGAATTTGGTACAGCTGTAGGAAACACTATCTATAAGCAATTCAAACAAATTAAAACCAACATATAAGGTAGAGTGACAGATTCTTAATTAAGCCATGGCCATTTAGCATTCTCTGGCAGATACAGGAATTCTTGAACTGGAAATGGATTAGGAAATTATTAAAAATTAAATTCACACCTACTTTCATATCCCTTCATGTTGTCAGCCTGATTCAAAATAATCTTTGAAATAATGAATATTAGGTTCTTCCTTTTAAGAAGCCCTTTTAGTCATCATGCACTACACCACACTACAGGATTTACCTGCTGTCTTTTATCTGCAGAAACACATTAACTTATCTGCAGAAACACATTAATTACAGAGAGAAAGGGAGAGAGGGATAGACAGAAAAATAATTAAAACATCACAGAGACAGAGAAATGGACCTACCTCGTTTAGCTCTTTGAAAGGAAGTGCACTGTAAATCAGGGATGTGAGCACTGTAGCGGAGGCAAGAGTGAAGTGATCTGCAAAGTTCAGAGCGACTTCAGTGTGATTCCAGCTGCTTCACTTGGCTACTGCCTTCCTTCTAATAAAGCTGCAGAATGATAGAACACAGTGTTTGTTTTCAGCTGTGAGGAAGTTGTTTCCAACTTCCCTTGGTTTTCTAGATCCAGTTTTGAAATATTGCCTGTCTTTATAATCCCAGTATTTCACCAAAAATAAATGTTAGACATCTGAATGAATCATTTTGGTCAGTATCCAAGCAAGCAGCAGATGTGGTAGCTGATGAATGGAAATGGACATTACATTTGCAGGCTGTTTTTCTCTTATGCAGAAAAAAAGGGTTGAACAGTACTTCTTTGTCGGTGTGAACCTTGGTTTACAGAAAATAATGTTCAATGAGCAGAAAGATGCTTAAAAAGTCACACTGAATGCATCATTTTGTAGCTGTACAATGTGTTACATTATACCTTTATTTTGTATTTAGGTTTAGGAGAGTCATCTCATTTTGAATCTAGGAGACAGCTGAGCTCCGCAAAAACTAGCTATTAGTCAGTCAGGCAATGCCAGAGATTTGAACTGTCTTTTAAGAGCATTAGACTGATCTCCACTTCTGTTGAGAGCCTGGTAATTGCAGCCAGGCCTCGTCACTGCTCTGAATCTAAGTTTCTCAGTCTGTAAAGTGGAAAATTATTTCTCTACCACAGGTTCACCTGATTGTGGCAGTAAGGGGCTCTTTTGGAAACAAGACGAGAAGCTGTCAGCCTATTCTTACCAAAAACAACCGACTCCTGTAATGGAAGCAGCAGAAGTACTCTTCTGTTGTTAATGCAAAGCATGCAACACCTTCAACACTGTTGGAATCATATCCGTATATCCATATATATTCTTAGATATCAATGCTACCATTATCAGTGAGAAAAAAAATAAAGAAGAATAAACAGAACAAAAGAGGGAAATGCTCAGTAAGAAGTGCAATGCTCACACTTCAACATGTGGTTAGCAAGGCTATTAGTTTTAGGCACTTCTGCTATGCTCCAGAAATCACAGACTCTCCTACCAAGAGAAAATAACTCCTTCCTGAAAAATCGGCCTGCTTTTCTTCTCCCAGTACAGTATAAAAAAATGGTCACTTGGACAAGAAAATAAAAAGTTATGAATGAAAAAGTGGGACACAGTGATTACAGTGGGACACAAGGAAAGGGGTGGCGGGGTATTATTGCTGAGAATTCATGAAATAGGAGGCAATGATTTTGTCTCTGGGAAATGAGGGAAGGTCCTGAGTCACTGGCACAGCTCCTGCCTATAGAAAGAATAATCTGGGGTACATCTTGAAAATCTGACTGGACTGTTTCATTTCAACCCACAGCAGTAAATTAGCAGGGGATTTGCCTGTGGAAAAAATACTGGAAGACTCAAGGATCTCAGGATTTGACACCCCACTTACATGTTCCTTGCTACTTAAAGATTTCCTCTTCAGTTAAGAGATAGGTGAACTTTTGCTGAGAAAAACCTCTTTTAACAGCACTTAAATATTGGGATAGGGTAAATATAGGCCTGTTGTAGAGCCAATCTGTCAAATACGTTGCCTGCAATGGCACGAGTCTGTGTCTCCAGGTACTTTGCCAAATCCAGTTATTGTTGGACAGTTAATTCTAGGGCTTGTTAAGTACTATTTCAGTAGGACTAAAGAGGAAATTGTGGGGTAAAGTAACCTCCACACACCATGTGCTGTAAAAGGAAAACCTTGGCAAGTATGCCATTTGCTTTTCCCGTCAGTGCAGGGTGCAATCTGGAGTGTGCAATGTGTCCTGGCAGTTCCAAAGCCATGAGGAATTGTCCTTAAGGGGCTGTTTCCTTCACCATAACCTACAGCAGACATGTGACAGCTCTAAAAAGTACTGGGAGTTCGACTTCATCCAGAAGCAAGGGAGTATTAAAACCTCACACAGCAATTTTTCTCGCCCTTCCTGCCACTGTGCCAAATATGAAATCACAACAGCTAAGGATCCAGAAGACATTTTGTGAAGACAAAAATTTCCATAGAAAATGAGCTTTTTTTTTTCCCCACAGAAAAGTATGCTTAATGATTTTGTTGTTCATTTTATGTTCATAACTAAATACAGCATTTTATTCTTCTATGGTTTTGATCAACTGCAGTGGAAGTCTTAAATCCCTGAAGGAGGAGGAAAGGATGGGCCCTAACATTTCCTTGTTTTATTTTTATCTATGGTCAGACATAGTAAAAACTGGAATGGTGATTACATTACCGGATTATACAGCTTTTCAATATACACTTTCATGCAACTCATTAACCATCACTACCATTGCACCAGTGTCATTTTTTCAGGCAATTTTGTAAAAGTTACATGATTGGAACAAAGTTATTGGGAAAAAAAAAAGCCTCTGGTTTGCTTTCATCTCTTTTTTGCTTTATTTTGTCATGGCATTTTGTTTTCTAGATGGGGTTAGTTAATAAGGTTTGGGGGTTTTTACTCCACATCAGGGTGTGACACTATGCCACTTATTCTGAAGTGGGATATGCATTCATGAGCATAGAGTGCATGTAGAACTCGCAGAGAGCAGAAACACTGATTTATGCCTGTTTGAAAAAAGAACATAGAACATTTTCATGCAGATTATAGATTTTGGTTTTCCAGAGGGCTATGGAAATAAAGATATTGAGGAGAAGCTTTTACAAAGAGATATTTTACTAGCATGAACTAATGCATATATCGCAAACAAAACAAAGTAGTTTTAATTCACTAGGATTACAAACAACTGTCTGATAATTACTTCCCACTGCTGGGACCACTGAATGTTATCAACCTGCCTACTAGTATGTATAGATACTCAGATAATCCCAGCATTAAAGAACAGCCCAGACTAAATTCAATAGATATTAATTATCATGCATCAACTATGAATATGTAGATTAAGTCAACAACAAAGATATTTAGCATTTCTCAGAGTTAATTTAATCTGAGAAACAGAATAAATTCGTTATGAAATCACTTACTTGTTTTGAGGATTCAGCTGTTTACAGTTATGTTTTTTAAATTCTTCCCTATTCCTTTTTAATCGCTGTTTGAATTAGCACCTCATCGATTAATATCCCTGCAGGAAAGACAGAGTTTAGCTACCCAGCAATCAGGAAAAGAGTAATTTCCTCCCTTCCTGTGAAACTAATGGCTACTTCACGCCTATCCTTTCATCCTTTCAGTAAAGCTGTAATGTTTGCTTGTGGCTTAACTGCCCGCTATATGCACTGTGCAACTATGTCATAGTCAGCAACTATGACTGACAACATTCTCCAGAGAGAAGTTTAACCCAAACCATATGATGAAGGGAGTTTTTGCCCTTTTAGCCAGGTCCACATCCTTATTCTACTCAGATATTAGAAATCTGATGATTTTTCTGCTTAGTAAATTGAAGAAATGCAGTTCTTTACAAGACAAGATCCCTTATCTATTACTTTTGTTAGATGAACACACGGAGGCACATAAATGAAAATCTACATGTATGTGGGAATGCAAATATAAATATATAAATATGCTTATGGATATACATACAAGTTTGAGCAGGATGTTTCAAGGCAGCATTGCATGTAATTTCTACAAACAAAATGAAAAGGCTGTTACAGTCTATGAAATCATGATGCAAAAAATGCAAATGATACCCTGTCTGATGAAGAATTATACTTGAAAAACATTATTGTTAGAAATAGCCTGTTTCCCATAGCTTGTGCTTTCACACTTATGACTTTTTCTCCTTTCTCTATAAATAACGAGTTACGGTTTTGCTATGCAACTTGCAGACCACAACTATTCAAATTCTGTATTCATGTAACAACAAAATAATATGTTGAGACTATACTTGCTACTCAAATGATAACTCAAAAGCAAGGAATTTTTGAAACATGCCTTAACAATGAACTTTCTGATATATCTTTGAGTGCTAAAGATTAGCTATTGTTAATCAGTGACTTTAACTATACAAATTCACAAGATCTGGCAACACTTTTTTTTTTCCATTTTAACCAAAGATTTGTCTTTTCCAATTAAAAAACAACAACAACAAACAGCTTAGGGTAAACTTATCATTTTTAGGTTTGTATGAATTGTCAGGAACTAATACAGACACTTCCCTAGGTTCCTCAAAGACTTGAGGAGACAAGTCTAAGTTTACCATTATGCATGTAGTTGCCCTATGTGGCAACGGGGATTGAGTCAGATGTCTGGGCCTGCCCAAAACCTTTCCAAAACGAGTTCTCAGAAACCCCAAGTATAGAGATGAACCTGAGCCATTAGTCTTTTAGCCGCCTACAATTTTAACTACCTCCATTCACTTGGGATTCAAGTCAGCAGCAGAGTTGCCTATACTTGTTCTTTCAAAGAGATGAAATCTTATTTTTCTTTCAAAACATAACTGTGGAGATGCAGCAGTAATCTTTTTTTTTTTTTTCCCTTTTTTTAAATGTCACAGTTAAAATCCAGAGGCTGACCATATGATGAGTTTACATACAAGAGAGAGTATTCAGTGAGACCCTGGAGGGTTGGACACTGCAGATTCATGTTCTTGTGTTCATCTATTCACAACTGACAAGTTTGTTATGACAGAAGCAGTGCAGAAAATAGATTCCCCCATAGGAGAAGATTAAGTTCTGATTCTTTAGTAGTCCACAGTTGTCACTGCTCTATTACCCTATACAGCGACAATTACTCTCACCTTCTGTGCTGGTTGTGATAGAGCTGCTCCTAAGCACTAACAAATGGCAAACAGCACACTGAAGAGGAGTTCTAAGGACCTGCAAAAGCTATTATTTGACACAAAATTAAGGACAGCTCCCTAAAAATGCATCAATAGGCAGATGATTGAGCAAGGTTGCTGCTTTGCAGTATTGCTATTCAAAATCTAAACTATGAGAAACATCTAGGCATATGTGGAATCATGCAGCCAGATGGTACTTTTTATAATACAGTCCAGCCACTGACTGCTCAGGGTTCATAAGATGCAAAGGCCCTAAACTGGACTGTAGCTCCTTGCATATAAATGAAGAGTGGTTCTTGCCCACCAGTACAAATCAAATCCAAGTCCAGCTCAATCAGCTACGTATGCTCTGAAAAAGCTGTGGTTGGTGGTTTCAGCACATATTCATTTGTATTTTTACAGTTGCTTTTTATAGGCAGCAACATTTGTCAGTCTGTTTTTATGCTTGCTGCATGTAAACAAATTTTGTGAAAGGTTCCAGGCAACCTGGACTCCATGGAGACTTATGTTATTCATCCATAGAAGTGAATGTGAAACAAGGAGCAGCAGTGCAAGCTGCTGCAAGGGGCAGTGCTCTGCATTTGCCCCTTTCCTCTGATCACTCTCAGGGAAGTGAGCATAGTTCTGCTTCAAAAGCCTACCCAGCCCTTGGCCCCTCTGATGAGATGGGCGCTGATTCATCCCCATAAATATGTTACTTGTGATAAAGGTCAAACAAATTACTAGCTCTGAAAAACAACTTTTCTAATCAAGAGTACAGTCCTCTCTATGAAATCAACATTAACTTTTTCCACTGACTTCAGTAAAAGCAAAATTAGCACTGTCCCTAGTAAATTGTCTAAGGGAAGAAAACATGGGAAAAGTTATTCAGCTAAAACCCTAACACTATTTTTTCTGTTCTAGTTTTATTCCTTACATCATATCAAGTAACACAAAGGTTAATATAACTCTTTTTCGCTTTTGTTTTAGAAAATAGATTTCATACTTCAAATTCATCACTTAACAGGAGTGTGGAAGCAGGATTAACATAGGTGTAGAAACTAGAAATGAAACATTTTCTGTAAAGGCTGTTTAAGTAGCTGTTTGTCTTGGGGACATATTACAATCTTCTACAGAGATGAAAAATTGATTCCAGTCTTTGAAGATGATATTACTGAAATTGTTTGAGGAAGAGAAAATAATCTATAAAATGCTTAGAGTTCCAGACCTTGGATATCTGCACTTCAAGTATAAAAGAACCTAATACTGACTGACTATGAGAAACAGAGTTGGGCACAATATGGCTCATATGCGTCTCCCTGAGTTTGTGCTGCAAGAGAATTTCTATGCTGTGCGTCACTCTTATCACTCAAGTTTCCAAAAAAAATTGCCAAAGGAGACAGCAGCATTTTTCTCCATTTCATTAATATGCTTGCTCACTATTGCTTCACATGACTTAAGTCCAGCAGCCATATAGCTTTAAAACTTTGTGGGGAAAAAAGAAAGATCACAACTACTACATTCTATGTGGGCTGGATGATAAATGCATATAAGGTCTCCACTTTTCTTCGAAAGCATGGTGAAATCACTGGTATGTTTAACTTATACAGTTGAACAATCATTAGAGAGTATTTTTAGCTCACAGTATGCTCAGGCCAAATTTGAAATAACAATCTACTATCAAAGGGCCTTATATTCTAGAATCCTTGAAAATACTGTAGATTGACCAAACAATACACCAAGAAAAAAAATCATTTTTTAGGCCTCAGAACACTGAGACTCTGAAAACACAGACTATCTTATGAAGTGGAAGAGATTTGTGGTTTTATTGATGTACCAGAAAACAAAGACACTAACCTCTGATCCAAAGAAATCCTACAGTTCTAGTAATGGTATGTGAAATGCTGAAGAAACACAAATGGCTTTTTGTTCAGAAGTTTTGGGTTTTTTTCCTTTCTCCTCCTGTATTTTCAAATTTGTCCAAAGAAAAAGGCTCTATATTTTCAAACTCTGTCAGAAAGAGGCTTCTTACAAAGGCTGATGTTCTGGTTTATCACATTTTTAGCCTAAAACTTTTTTCCTTGGAGAAAAACACAGCTTCCCTATTTCAACTTGCTTCCCAATTTTTTTTTTTTCTGAATGAGATAAAGAAATCTTTCTTTAAGTTATTCCCAAGGTAAAGCAAGGTAAAGTGCCTGCTTGGTCTCAGATGTAAGAAAATAGTTATGTGGCTTATTGTGGGAACATAAAATATCTAGTATGATCTAAAACAGCCAATATGGAAGAAAAGACGGCTTACTTAACTATCCTGGGAATAAATCTTGACCCCACATTAAGCTGACAACAGAACATCCACTCACTCAACGTAACACTTTATATATATTCAGAACTCCCTGACTCTTACAAACTGCAGAAAAGGAAGTTGAAGAAATATTGTATATTCGAGGTCACATTATATTCATCTGCAACCTTTCAAAAATGCAGCAATTTCACTGAAGACAATAAACATTTAATTCATAATTTTCCAAGGGGTCAAGGAAGATACTCAACTTTAGGGAGATTAAAAATTGCAAAATTCTTGAAACACATAATTAATAATTTCCTAAGCGGCTCTGAGAAAATGACCTTTCTGTACCAGAAACGCATTATTTCCTGTCTGAAGAGTGGGAATTAATGTTTACTTTTGAGAAAATGCCTTGGCATTCCAACTATGATAGACAGTGAGTTAGAAGAGAATATTAATCATATGCTGCTCTTATTAAAAATGTTTCAAGATTCTGACAGCAGCATTTCTTATAAAGTCAGCATTAATTTTGCACGATATCTAGACTAGGAAAAAAAATGGTTGAAAACACACCAATTAAAACCTTTTGCCACACAGATCAAAACATTTCCATTCTAAATCTGCTCAATTTCTGTTACCTGACTCTGGTTAATGTTCATACTCACTGGTCTATCCATCTCTTTTGTAGCTGAAAGCTCAATATTTTGCTCTTTATGTTTTAGACTCTCTTCAGCATGGGGAAATGGAGTCCTTTTTAAGTTAGCTAATTTCCATGGCATTTTACAGCACATACATATCAGAAATATATGCTTCCTTCTGTTAGTAATTTGGAAATAAAAAGGTTGCATTTGAAGGCTTCGTAGGTTATGAAAACTTAATCTGACTATATCAAATGAATCAGGTAATCAATTAGGCAATTTTAAATTCTGTATTATTTTTGAAAATAAATATGCAACAACAGCACACAGCTAAGAAATTCTCAGGGACTATTATTTTTGAAGCCAAAAATAACTTAGTGCATAAGATGAAGGTTAAAGAATATCCTCCAGTTTATGTCCAGTCACTTTTTCGGCCAGCTTTGTAACAACATTGACATAGTTTTGTCAGAGATATGAAGATCATTAGCAGAAATTAGTAGTAACAGTGAATGTCATACTAAATTAGATAGCATTATATCATTAAATGTATTTTCTATGAAAACAGAAAGCTGTTTCAGAATAAAAATGGGAAAAGGATCTGGTGATTAGTTTCACATTCACTTTAACTGAGAAGCATTTTACTTTGCTCCACAAGAGGGCTGTCTGGATAGCTGTCAAGAGCACAGTATTTTCCTATATTCTCTTAGGTACAATGTGAATAGCTTTCATCAAGCAAAGACAAAATTTCATACACTGCTAGAATCATGGCAAATAAGTCTAACTCAACTCCTGCTTTAATTTCTTTGCATCTTCTTTCAGGCCAAAAAACCCAACCAAACAAAAAAAAAATTTCACGTTAAGTTAATGGACATACTCAAAACAATTACAGTAGTGTTACAGAACGGATTTGAAATTTAATGAAGACCTTTAGCAACCCACCATCATATACTCTCTGAAGCACATGTATATGGGAATATATTATTCAGAGCAATTTTAGCACCAAAAACAATTGTATAAAAAGACATATAATTTAGTAACATCAGCCCGTGAAAGCCAAAGCAGAATCTTCTATTTGTGGTCACAAAAAAGCACTTAGAGAGCATTTCTGTCTAAGAAGATATGCAACAAGACTCAAACAAGTTAAGTTCTTTGGAAAAACAGTTAAAAAGTGAAAATGTTTCCAATTTACTGAGGGAAAGTCAGATATATTTTTCTAGAGAAAATTCTTGACCCACACATTTCAAAAATACTTTTAGAATCCTTTTGGTTTCCAAAGACTTTTATCTTCCTCCTTGGTCATTATTCAATCATGTTTAAATCACAACACTACTACTAAGTTTTTTGATTGTCTAAATTTTTTTCCAGTTTTAAAATGATAACGTAATTCTTTGAGGAATTAACTTAAGGTAGTGCCGGTTAAAAAAAAATTAAGAAAGAAAGAAAAGAAAAAGAAAAAATAAAGCACAGAAACAACCACCTTTAACCCAGGTAGTATGAAGATTCATCTAATACCCCAACATCCCATGACATTAGGGATATTTTTATTGTTAATTCAGTTAAGGCTCTTATCTTAAAATTTTACAAGGCCTTGACTGCAACACAAAAAGAGAGAAGTCCAGTTTTATACAATGAAAAAAACAAACAAAATTCCCACAAGCTTACTTTCCTGTAAGACAAACCAGCAATCTCTCTTTTTGAAATTTGTTGCTCTTTCCAGCTTGTGTTTTGTTCCCGTACCATACAGAAGTAAACAGAAGAACATTCTTTTTGTTAAAAAAAAAACACATTTTTTTTCTTAAAAGATGAATAAATTATACTTGCCTTTGAAACAGATGGGGGATTCTCTTCTTCATTTACACCTTGAAAACCTTTACCATTAAATATAACTGAACTAATTATAAAGGCAGAGAAGAAACACCGTACAAGATCAGACCACAGCTCCACTTAGTCAGGCATCTGATATTCAACAATGGCCAGTACAAGAATCTGCAGAGGAAGATACCACAATCCCTGTAAGGTATATTTTACACTTTTTAGTAATTAAAAGTCTTAATATCATACCAGTACTAAGGAACACCCATTTTGCTATGAGGTTAGAAAGAATCTTTTTTCCTGAGCTAGACTCTAAAAATTCTAAGCGCTCTAAAATCTATGTGTGCACTTGGACTGCCTTGAAATTTCCTGTGCCTTTTAGAATCCAGGTTAGGTTTAGTAATTCACCTTTGCCAACATTTGGCATAGGCACTCTCAGCTTGGCTCAAATCCCAATTCTCAGTTGCTCTCAGGCATTCACAATAAGCTCAGATCCTCTCAAGCATTTTACTGTAACAAAAATGAAAGGACAAGTTAAACTTTCAGATTAGAATGTACGAAGAACATGTACAAGGCACCAAAAATTTAGGTCAGTTTACTGACAGCTAGTTTTACCAATTGTCATTTTCATTGTAACATTTTGTCTTTGCAATCTGAAATCAACCCTTGGAAGATACTAGAGACTTCCTTTTAGCAAAAGTACCTAGTGTTCTCCTTTGTCAAAGGTTGCTGTTCTTAATGTTTTTCATAGGTACAATTTTAATCTATATTTGGCTAACAGGAGTGGAAAAGCACAGCAAATCAAAGCAAAACCAGAAGGCAAACCGGTGGCAAGCATATGGGATAGTTTATGGAAATGGTCTAAATTAGGGAAGATATCAGGCAAGATAAAAAGGTTGGAGGCTCAGATCAGGAGACATGAGAATTTTCAAGAGGAAAGCAAGTTTTTTAGTCCCAATCCATGCTCACGCACAAGCATGCCAAGTGGGTCTGCTGCCTCTGGTTAAGTGGTTAAAAACCAAGAAATACCTGAAAACACAAGCTTAAAATCTGCTGTGCTTGACTGACAGTCCGTAAGATGGAACATTCCATTCTTCCATTTGCAGATTTTTGAGAAACATGCCAAGGACAGCTCACGTAACACTGGAAGACAGACGCAAAAGCCTTCTCTTGCCAAGAAGCTCTTTGAACCGTGCTGGAAAAGAAATACCAGTATCGGGCTAACCTAAGCACACAGAAACCTCACTGCGTTTACTTTGCTTTAACATATTACAAAGGGCTGGCTGGGCCACAGTAACCTGTTAAGCCTGTTATAAATCCATCATAAAAGTACACTACTTTAGCCTGAGATAACATATTTCACATTGCATTAGCCATAAATGGAGCGCAGACATGTTTAAAAATGCAGCTCAGCCAATACGCAATGATCTGGGCTCGCGTTTGCGCTTTCACTTACTGAAACCTTTTCTATGTTGCCTCTGCAGAATTTTATGACTGCTTCTTACAAACCTATGCCCCTACCCAAAGATTTCCATTCAAAATCCGTCTTTTATCCATTGTTAAATTAAAAGATCCTTGCCAGGCTACCAAAGTGAGTGATCCCCCTAGATACGCTTGTATCACAATCTTCTGTCTACCAATATGCCGCAATTAATCCATCGTCTCCTTAAGCTAAGAAGTAGCTAAAATTTAATTATTAGTAGACGCAGTGTCAGCCTTAAAAGCCAGAAACATCCTGCTATGTATACTTAGAAGTCAAATTTCCTTTTTTCCTTTTCGTTTTTGTCCCCTCCAGTCCCAGTTTTGCCAAATTCTATGTCATAACAGGGCAATCTGAGCTCCCCACGGGTGACTTGATTTGTTTTTTTAAACGTTTTTGCGGGCGAGCTCAGATCGGCGCCTCTGCGCAGGCACAAGGGACACCGCGCACTCGACACCGCCCGGTACCACAGCCCGGGGCGGGCCCGGGAGCCGCGCGGGCCCCGCGGCTCCTCCCGCAGAGCTGCCACTAATCCCGCCCGCCGCCACTAATCCCGCCCGCCGCCACTAATCCCGCCCGCCGCCGCCGCCCCCTCCTCCGCCACCGCCTCCTCCTCCGCCCCTCGGGCCGCGTCGCGGCGACCCGGAGCAGG